>CABHPQ010151339.1:903-14442 GCA_902168405.1 Peromyscus aztecus
ATAGTGTCTGTGCATGACTACAAGAGTATTGGGTACACAGCCACAGTGTAGATAGTGTCTGGGCATGAATGACTGTCCATTTCTCAGATTTCAGGGACATGATTGTTACATTCACTGACTGTATTTCTCAACATTCAACACTGCCTATGCTCCAGTCTCTGTCCATTCCTTGACTACATGGTAAAGAATCTATCTTCTAATTTTTAGGTTTTCTGACTCTAATAGTAATTTAGTTAATGATGGTTAATTACAATGTTCAACTTAAAATATTTCCAGGTTATTTTGTGACTTTAAGGCCTTCTTAAACAGTAATTAAAAAATAAGAATGCTAATAAATCCATTAAAAATGTGTTCCAGAGTCACTGTGGGCCCAGACACCCTTTGGATGGGACTTACAAATTTTAGCCTTCAAAATTGGATGCACAAGAGATGCAACTTGCTGTCTTTTTTCTACAACTAAACTTGATTTTAATTAAAAGTCCTCAAGTTTCTGCCAAAACTGAGCCCTGTCAGTGTAACCGTACTTTCTCTCCTGGAGTTGAATCTAATTTCCAGGATCATGTGGTACTGAAGCCTGAGAGAGTGCCATCTTGTCAAAGACATCGCTCCAGCTGTCCTATTATGTTTTTGCTCTTTGGTCCCGTGTCCACATAGGTCACTGTTCTTTGTCCCCTCTTCCTAAGCACAGGACTGTGTGTCTGTGTGCCTGGTCTGTCACCTGCCTGTCTCTCTCCATCTAGTATTAGCTGTGCTTTCCTTCTTTCTGCCTCTCTTACAAAAGGACTGTAGGGAGTCCCAGGATGGTAGTAAACTATCTCATGTCTGAGCTTTCCCTTGTGCACGGTCACTACAAAACTCCAGGACATGAGGAGGCCATCACAGGGCCATTGGCCTGGACCCAGGCACAGATTTCAGTCAGGCTGGAACTCTGAATCCGGAAGAGAAGCATGAGCCTCCATTGCTCAGGACCACACCGTCCTACTCAACTTCTTGTACCTTCCCTCATGCCCCAGTCAAGGGAATCTTTGCTGAGCATAGACTAGACAGTCACAAATCAAGGGCAGCCCCTGTGTGCATCCATGACAGGTGAGTGGAAAGACCCTACAGGAGCATTTTTAAAGCAAGCTATCTACCTCATTAGCTCTGCATGAAGTGCTCTTTTGCCCCCTGCACACCAAGGGCCTAGGATTTCCACAGCCAGGAAAACGTCCTTGTTCATCTCTTCTCTGTCATCTCTCTTGAAGCAGTTGCTGAAGTGCAGGGAGAGGCAGAAAGCTCTAGAACTGTGGGATCTGGTAGGATAGCCATGAGCTATACAAAGCTAAAAACTATATGAAATGTGACTGGTCAGACTAAGAGGTGAAAGAGAGCTATATAGGAGTTTTCAAGAACTTTTAAACAACAACAACAAAAAATGTGAACCATCTCTTTAACTATTTCTTAGGTTAATACATATTGAAATGATGGAATTTGGGATACAATGGGCTAAATAAAATGTTTTTAAATTAATGTTACTGGTTTCTGGGCATTTTTACTTTTTAAAATATGACTACTGGAAATGTTTCAATTATATACATGACTTACATCATATTTATATTGGAAGTACTGCTCTAGCAGAATAAGTAATGAGGACCAAAAATAAATATGTCAGTATTTTAAAACCATTATCACACATATCTGTGCCACGTCCTGCCCAAACGTGCTGCTCAACAAACACTCTAAAATTCAGCAGGTTTACATGGTGTGTTGTTCTCACATCTGCACAACACACTGGGTGCAGGAAGATGAAAAATGATGAGAGAGCGATTTCACAAAGATTCTATAACATGATGAGACACACAGGTAAATGACGGGAAATGTGTGGCAAGTTCAAGGTAGGGGCATGGATTTCTTTTGTTCCATGAGTAAAAATTGGGAGAGCTAAGACAAGGGGCAGACTCCTCAGAGGAGAGGTTGTATGAGGCATGCAGATTGCAGGGGAGGATGTCTGATGAAAAGGGCCACATAGAAGAGTCACTGTGTGTAAAAGGCTGGGGAAAGCTTGAGAACTGAGGACAAGCTGGGCAAAGAAAAGAATCTGGAAGCATCAGCTGGAACCAGACAATGAGAAGCCTCCAGCAGCAAGGGAACAGGTTTGTCGTATACAGAAAAAGAGATCTACTAACACATGGAGCATTAAACATGGGCTACTGGGATTTTATACTAAAATATACAGAGAAGTTGAGATGTCGACACTGCTAGGTATGTGTGTGAAGAGTTAGGCTTTTACCTATTTGTGATTTGGTGAGACACTGATTCTATAACATTTGTCTGATATAGCTGCTGTCCACTGAAAAGAAATCCCAAAATACACTGAAACTCATCTTAAATAAAACTGCGGGCTTCTCAAGGAAGTATTCTCTGTTCAATCCACCAACAACTACTCAAAAAAAAAAAAAAAAAGGCTTGGTTCTTAGAGAAGTCAGCACTCAGTCTACTCCGTGGCTTCCATGGATTGAATGCAATTATCTCTTGAATTTTCTTAGTTCCATTTGGCTGAAAGAGTGCCATGGGGTGAGCTGGGATATGTCCTCTTGTGGTCTAAGGTTCTCATGCCTCCCAAGTATCAGCATCTGCCCCACACTGGGCACAAGGCAAGAGTGTCAGTCCCATTCCACCCCGTAAGGAAGAAGAGCTGGTTCAAATAGCCACTAGAGGATCTACAAACATTGTTGAATAATCTGCTTGTATCTTTGCCATTGTTGCTAGAACCTTTTATGGGCTTCTAGATAAGTCTGAGCTTTTAAATCCTCCTTGAAAATGAGGTCCTTTCTGAAAAATCTCCTTTGTTGGGTGGGCATGTATCCATTCTCTAGAGATATCAAGAAGCTCTGAGGAGCAATGGGCTCCAGTTGTATGAAGAAAGAAGTGGGGTGGGGGCAGAGAAATTGAGTATTTTTCTCTTCCCAGGGTTACAAAGATGACTCAGTGGGTGAGAGTGCTTTCTGTGCAAACATGAGGACCTGAGCTGGGGTCCCCAGCACCCACATAAGAAGCCAGATGTGGCTATGCATGCCTGCAACCCAAGCCTGGGAAGGAAGGAAGAGACAGAAGGGTTACTCAGGCTTCCTGTCTTCCAACATAACCAAAAACTGTAAGCTGCAGATTCGGTGAGAGACTCTGTCTCAAGACAGATGACAAGAACAGTGCTGTCCTCTGCGTACCTGCAAGGGTGTGTGTACTTGGATGGGTGTGTGTACCTGGATGGGTGTGTGTACCTGCAAGGGTGTGTTGTGTACCTGCACAGGTGTGTGTACCCATGAACACATCTAAAAACAACTCCGAAACAGTTGTTGTGTCTTTCCATGTGAAATTCCTCTTCATCTTCCTGAGACTAAATAAGAGAAGTTATTATCAGTTTGTAATGAATAAAACCACAGCTCCTGAGTGCACAATAAATAAGGAAATTATGTGATAGCTGGCCCAAAGTTGGAAGGATTTTTTCCCAGTAAGTATTTCTTAAGACCCTGTAATATGAGTCAGGAGATTCATGAGGATAACCCTAAATCCATGTAAGCCTGAGACTCACACCTGGAGTGTCCAAACCTGCCTGGAAGAGCACTGATACCTGCCTCGCCTGCACAGAGCTGAACAGGAGAGGGGAGGGTTTCAGCATCAAGGATCTTGCTATTTCCAAGAACAAAGCTGAGAAACTGATATCAGAAATCAATACATGTCCATAAGAGCTATGTTTTCCAAACTGATACAGCAAAAATCCAAAAAGCAGCTCCAGTGATGGCAGGTGGTGGCAGCCACCAATCACAGCCTGTGCTTGCCTTATGGCTCTGAAGGGAGGCAGGCGTACAGCATTCTGAAAGCAAGCAAACACCGTCTCATAGTTTTGGAGGGAGCACATCAGTCAAGAACAAACTTGTCTAACTTGACCTAGACTTACGAACTTTTACAATTATGGGGAGTGACTAAGTCTGGTAAATGCTGCATTTTTACATTGTACCATAAAGATTCTGAAGGGGAACTGTGCGGCCATGGCAAACAGCAAAATAGTTAGGTCTATGAACAACAGTGTAGGCCTCCCTGTGAGTCAGGAAGGGATGACTGGACATAGACAGCTCAGCTGCCTTCAGGACAAACATTTTAGCTGATTTCATCTTTTGTCCTAAATAGAAACAATCTATCAATCAAGGAGATTCACTTCATATTCTGATTTACTGCAAAGTTGTCCTTCACTGTGCTCTAGATAGCCAAAAAGCTTTGGTGTGTGTTTGGGGGCGGGTGGCTTTTAAAGCTTCTATTTTATTTTTGAAAATCTAGTGCTTTATTTAATTCTGAAGAAAACAATTAGAGTCCTCTTTTAATGTCTAAGTGTGGCAATATGAAAAAAGAAAAAACAAATAACAAAAACATTGTTTTGTACTTTACCAAATCTGCACTCATAACCACAGACTCTCTTGCTGCTTCAAACAATGTATAATTAATGTATACAACCTTAAATGCCAACCAAAATTCTAACTCTGGATGGAACATAATTGGAAACCATCCCATACTACTGTTGTGGAATCTCCCGTCACTTTTGTAGGCATAAGGTTTGCATATCTTCAGAATTAAAAACACCTCAAGCTTTGTAATCTCTGTGGAGGATTGTTTTGTTAGGACATACCACACTGGTTCCATAAACCTGATCAAATCTTTGCCTTCAGGCAGACATCTGCAGTTGTTAGCCTCCAGGTGCTTTTAAAAAGCTCCTCCTAGGGGAGGGAGGTGTAGAAGAGGAGGAAGCTCCAGGAAGCCTGCAGGTGCAAGAGTGTTTGAGAGGAAATTAAGGATGGCTTGCCCTTTTATGTTGTGTATTCAAATAGGCAGTTGTATGTTTGTACTGAGGTAATGCTGACACTCAGTACACAGAATATGAACTCAGCTGCTTCTTGGTACTGAGGAGTTCCGCTCTCTCTTTCCCAAGACATCCTTCCGCCTTGAAGAGTCTGATTGAGGTATTCAGAAAACAAAGTTTCTGGACAGAAACAATACAGAACTTCAGTGGAGGATCACTGATACCAGAGAGAATAAGTACACGGATGTCTCCACCTTCATCTCTTTAGATATTCCTTGTGACTGAGTGGACGTCTTGATGGCTGAGCCAAGGGGAAAACACACTGTGAAATAGATGAGTCTGGATGCCCAAAGCTACCGACAGTCATGGACTTCCTTTCAAGTCTCCAGTTTTTATCCTGGTGGTTATCTCTGTCCTTTCTTGGTTCAGAATTCTAAATCATTAGTGAACATCCTTATCATTTAATCATGGCATGCCTAGCATCCTTGCCATGAATAATCGTTGGAAATGAGTTTTTCTCTCTAGACACTGGCCAAGACAGACTATCTAGCAAACCAGTGGAGAATGCATTTGTTTATCTAAGTAGGATACAAGCAGCTTATACAGCAATTCTGGGTCAGTATTTTTGTGTCATGGTCACTAAATGTGAATTGTTCCAGGGCTATCCTCACTTCGGAAGATTCCACCAAAGGTTATTCAACAGGAAGAATCAGGTCTGTTGTGAGATAACAAGCACAAATGTCATCACAACCAGTTAAAAGTCAGTTCCAGATCCATCCATCCTTTTCCTAAAGTACAATGGTCCAGCCTTCCAGTTAGGCTGAAGAATGCCCAGGAAGAAAGAGCCATGGTGAGAAAGGCTTTGTAGGAAGTTAATTCATGATGAGGGAACCCAGAGATAAAATGTAAGTCATAACTTACAGAAACACACAACTCACACAACAGGTAAACTATAAATAAAGGCAGACTAAATTCAAACTCTCTTAGTACTAGCCTGCTCGGATCTAGCCTGGATGGAGCACCTGGCTGCACAAGGACTCACGCGCTCCCAGGAAAAGTTCACTGACTTTCTAGAAATGAACCTGTTTTGCTGATCTGAGCTCTCCCTGCTAAAGCCACCACACAGTTAACTACACCTCATAAAGCCTCCAGTTATCCTTCCTTTATTTCCTTTGCGTTTTTAGAGATTAATTTTTTAATTATATGTATGTATATGGATGTGTGTGTACGTGTGCATATGAGTGTAGTATCTGTGATGGCCAGAAGAGGGCATTAGATACTCTGGTGCTGGAATTATTGGTAACTGAGCTGCCCAGTGTGGTTGCTGGAAATCAAACTCTGGTCCTCTGCAAGAGCAAGAACTATTCTTAACCACTGAGCCATCTCACCAGGCCATTTTCTTTCCTGAGGTGTCTCACTACTGAGTGAACCTTCCCTGGGGAGAGGAGCAAACATCTACTCACCCCAGACAAGGCAACAACAGAGAGCAAAGATTCCACCCAAATGTAGCTTGGTGAACCAATAAGTTTAATTGGCCTGCTTACGGAAAATGGCTGAGGAATTACTTAAGGAGCATGGGTAACTTACAAGCAGCTACATCATGGAAGAAAACATTATCTCTCTCCCAGAAAACTTTAACTGCCTATATCCTTGGGAGAGGGGAAAGGCCTCCTCATAGTTCAAGAGGCAATGGCCAAATCATGCCTAAAATCAGCCATGGAACCTTTACTCTTCCCTTCATGTGCCTTTTTCTTCACACAACAATGAATGAAGCCTAACTCTGGCTAATTCACAGTACTTCAGTCAGTGGGCTTTGTATCTGTGTGCAATGTGGACAGGAGTGGACTAGGGTACTGAGCTCAGGGCCTGAGCTCTAGAAACAACTAGCCTTGGTTTGGATCCCGATCCACTCCTCACTAGCTGTGTACAATTGACCAGGTTACTTAACTTCTCTATGCCTTGACTTCCTTGTCTGTTCAATGGGAACAACAATACACACTAGAAGAGTTTGCTGCCAAGATCAAATGAGTGTTTACATGGCTTACAAACAATGCCCGGTGTTTAACAAACTGCCATCACAAAAAAGACAGATGACCACCTTGGAAACAAGAATGGGTCACTTGGGGTAAGTATTCTAGAAAATAATCCTAGAAAGACAAAGACTGAATAAAACAGAGAGGGTAGACAAAACCCTCTGAGATGTTATTGTAGCAGTGTCCCCATAATAGACCATGTGGAAGATGTTTTTCCTTGAATTCAAAGACCACTCTTACCCTCCTCTCATCTCCCTTTCACAGACACCTCCTACTAAGAGGACTCTCTCTCTGTTCATGGCTCAGACTTCCTCACAGGTGGGTAGGATGCCAAGCTCTGGCCAAAAGAAAATAAAAAGTCTCCAAGAGAGCTCACGGGAGTCTCTTCCTCCTTCACTCTTCATGTTGCCTGGAATGTGAATATGATGCCTGAGGCCATGTTGGCTTTGTGTAAACATGAAGTTATAGGTAAAAGGAAGAAAGCAGGCATCTGAGGATGGAGAAGACAAAGGAGAGACAAGCATGGTTCCTGATGGCTCTGCAGTTGAACTGATGCCAGCAACATCCAAGTCAGGCTTCTTGTTATGCAAGGCAAAAAAAAGCCCCCATTGTTTAATCTACCATCAATCAGACTTCGTTATTGTTGTTGCTTGCCTCAAAAGCACCTCCATCAGATATGGCTTCTTCTTCACAGGCAATGTATAGATGAATATAAAGAGCACACATCCCTGTTTACTGCATTTCCCAGCTGTCCTGATAATGAGTCCTTCACACCCTAGAGCTGCACAAAATTGGATACTTATCAGGATCACTTGGAGATGACTGAGATGAATGTGAAGAAATGTTGCTTCATCCAATGAGAAACACAACCTCATGGTTGGAAAGTGCTGCCAGCATCTGCGTAATCCATAAAGAACCTGAAAGGTGTATTGTGGCTGAAATGCTTCTTCTGAGACAGTGTCCTCCATCCATGGTAACGAATTTTAGCCAGTTGAAAAAGAAACATATATTTTAGAACTGTATATTTTTATTAACCCAGGATAGCCAAAAGAATCCTGTACAATAAAACAACCTCTGGAGGCATCACGATCCCTGACTTCAAGCTCTACTATAGAGCTACAGTAATAAAAACAGCTTGGTACTGGCATAAAAACCGACTTGTGGACCAATGGAATCGAGCTGAAGACCCTGACATTACTCCCCACACCTATGAACATATAATTTTTGACAAAGAAGCCAAAAGCGTACAATGGAAAAAAGAAAGCATCTTCAATAAATGGTGCTGGCATAACTGGATATCAACGTGCAGAAGGCTGCAAATAGATCCATATCTATCACCGTGCACAAAACTTAAGTCCAAGTGGATCAAAGACCTCAACATAAATCCAGCTACTCTGAACCTGCTAGAAGAGAAAGTAGGAAGTAGTCTTGAAAGCATTGGCATAGGTGATTGCTTCCTAAATATAACACCAGTAGCTCAGACACTGAGAGAAACAATCAATCAATGGGACCTCTTGAAACTGAGAAGCTTTTGTAGAGCAAAGGATACGGTCAACAAGGCAAAGCAACAGCCCACAGAATGGGAAAAGATCTTCACCAACCCCACATCTGACAGAGGACTGATATCCAGAATATATAAGGAACTCAAGAAACTAGACATCAAAATGCCCAACAGTCCAATTAAGAAATGGACTATAGAACTAAACAGAGAATTCTCAGCAGAGGAAACACAAATGGCTGAAAGACATTTAAGGAATTGCTCAACATCCCTAATCATTAGGGAAATGCAAATCAAAACAACTCTGAGATACCACCTTATGCCAGTCAGAATGGCTAAGATCAAAAACACTGAGGACACCTTGTGCTGGAGAGGATGTGGAGCTAGGGGAACTCTCCTCCACTGCTGGTGAGAATGCAAGCTTGTACAGCCACTTTGGAAATCAATATGGCGCTTTCTTAGAAAATTGGGAATCAATCTCCCCCAAGATCCAGCTATACCACTCTTGGGCTTATACCCAAGGAATGCTCAATCATACCACAAGGGCACTTGCTCAGCTATGTTCATATCAGCATTATTTGTAATAGCCAGAACCTGGAAACAACCTAGATGCCCTTCAACCGAAGAATGGATAAATAAACTGTGGTACATATACACAATGGAATACTACTCAGCAGAGAAAAACAATGACATCATGAGGTTTGCAGGCAAATGGATGGATCTAGGAAAAATCCTCCTGAGTGAGGTAACCCAGACTCAGAAAGACAAACATGGTATGTACCTACTCATAGGAGAATACTAGTTGTGGAACAAGGATGACTGGACTGCTACTCATAACACCAGGGAGGCTACCTGGAAAACAGGACCCCAAGAAAGACACAGGGATTGCCCAATGACAGAGAAATGGATGAGATCTACATGAACAGTCTAGGCGTGAGTGGGAGTAATGAGGGGCGAGGGGTGAGAGAAAAAGAACTTGAGGGAGCAGGGATCCCAACTGGATCAAGAACAGAGAGGGAACACAAGGAATGTTCATGGTAAATGAAGACCACATGAGACTAGGAAGAAGCAAAGTGCTAGAGAGGCCCACAGAAATCCACAAAGATGCCCCCACAATAGACTGCTGGCAATAGTCGAGAAATAGCCCGAACTGACCTACCCTGGTGATAGGATAGCCAAAAACCCTAATTGTCGTGCTAGAAACCCCATCCAGTGACTGAGGGAACTGGATGCAGATATCCACGGTCAGGCCCCGGGTGGAGCTCCGGGAGTCCAATTGGCGAGAAGGAGGAGGGTTTATGTGAGCAAGAGTTGTTGGGACCAGGGATGGATGGAATACAGGGACGAGTGGCCAAACGAATGGAAACACATGAACTGTGAACCAATGGCTGAGGGGCCCCCAACTGGATCAGGCCCTCTGAATGGGTGAGACAGTTGATTGGCTTGATCTGTCTGGGAGGCATCCAGGCAGTTGGACCGGATCCTGTGCTCAGTATATGAATTGGTTGTTTGAAACCTGGGGCTTAGCAGAGATGCTTGGCTCAGCCTGCAAGGAGGGGACTAAACCTGCCTGGACTGAGCCCACCAGGTTGATCTCAATCCTCGGGGGAGTCTTTGCCCTGGAGGAGAAATGGAAATGGGGGGTGGGCTGTGGGGGGAGGGGTGGCCAGAGGTGGGGGAGAACGGGGGAATCTATGGCTGATATGTAAAGTTGAATTATATTGTAAAATAAAATAAAATAAATTCAAAAAAAAGAAAATTTTTTATTCATTTTTCATACCAATCACAGATCCCCCTCTTCCCTCCTCCTGCCCCTCCAACCCCCCCCAACCCACACCCCATTCCCTCCTACAAGAAGGTAAGGCCTCCCATGGAGAGTCAGCAGAGCCTGGTACATTCAGTAGAGGCAGGTCCAAGCCCCTCCTCCTGCACCAAGGCTGTACGAGGTGTCCCATTATAGGTACTGGGCTCCAAAAAGCCTGCTCATGCACTAGAGATGGATTCTGATCCTACTGCCAGCGGCCCCTTAAGCAGATCAAGCTACACAACTGTCTTGCTATGCAGAGGGCCTAGTCCAGTCCCAAGGAGGCTCCACAGCTGTTGGTCTAAAGTTCATGAGTTCCCACTGGTTTGGTTTGGTTGTCTCTGTAGGTTTCCCCATCATGCCCTTGATGCCCTTGCTCATAGAATCCCTCTTCTCTCTCTTTGACTGGACTCCTGGAACTCAGCCTAGTGTTTGGCTGTGGATCAATGCATCGGCTTCCATCAGTTACTGGATAAAGGCTCTATGATGACAGTTAGGGTATCCACTGATCTGATTACTGGGGTAAGCCAAGAACTATATTTCTTAACCTGGGGTCTACAGAGCCCTCCAAAAAATGACTGGAACAAATTTTGAGGTTGGGACACTAGAATGGGCATTTTAAGTAGCTATTACAACAGCTTCTGAGGCCCCCTCTCAAGATTTCTTCATTGACTGCCATTCCTTTCTTCACCATATTCAATGATTCTCCACATCTGCCAGAGAGCTTTAGACACCGGGCTGTGAACACGATAAGCCAGGCCCATACTATCATGTGACCTCCTTAAAAATACACAGGTTAGGACGTGAAATGTTAATAATAAACAGGAGTTTGAAACAGTAAGTTCTTGTAGGAGAACAAAGCCTCCTGACATGGTATGACAGAGTCCAGATTCAGGGTGGAGTGGAGGAAGACAGGGATAGCCTGTATTTACACTCAGTTTTGAAAGAAAGGAAAGAGCCACCATGCCTCTGAAAAGCATAAGACAAAGCTGTGAGCAGGAGTTAGTCGGCATCCATGAGAAACAAAGAGTGTGGAAGGAGACAAAACAAAGTAAAAGCATGAGGTTGGAGTAGAGACACGGGTCTTCTGGGGCAGTGTGAGGTCTCAGAGCCAGGTGTGGTGGCAGTGTCAGCCCGGCACTCCAGAAGTAGAAACAGGAGTATCGTGAGCACACACTCATCTTTGGATACATTGAGGCCAGTCTGGACTAAACTAGATCATGTCTCAATAAACAAACAAGAAAGGAGTTTGAAAGAAATTCTACTTTTGTGAAAAGCTACTGAAAAGTTTTAAGCTAGAGAAAAGGTTATGTGCATGTGTTTGGTGTATGTGTCTACCTGTGTGCGTATATGTGTGCCTATGAGTGTATGTGTGTGTGTGTGCATGTGAGTCTGTATATGTATGCATGTGTGAATGCATGCATATGTACCTTCATGTGTGTGCATGTATGTATGTCTGTATATGGTGTGTGTGTGTGTGTGTGTGTGTGTGTGTGTGTGAGAGAGAGAGTAATGACTCTTCAATACCCGTCCATCGCATCTGTAACCTTGGATTTACAGGGCCACAGACACGGCTTCATTACTCCCTGTGCTGGCTGATAGGAGAGCTCTCACTATCCCCACCCACAGTTCACAGGCCCCTTGGCTTGTCACCCTGGCTACCTGCTTCTCCTCGTCAGTGCTCAGTTCCCATGTTCACCCACATCCTGTCTATCACCACTTTGACATTGTTGGGAATCTTTTTCACTTAACCTTAAGTTTTGAAAATATTTACCCTTTACAATAGACCCATGGAACTATGCTCCTTTAGAACAAAGCTTTAACTCTGCCCTAAACTAGTTTATATAATGTGGGATCTGGTGGTTCATGCCTGTAATCCAGCACTCAGAATGCTAATACAGGAAGGTCATGAGTTCAAGGGCAATCTGAGTCATAGTGATGCCTGTGGCAAAAAATAAGATAAGATAAACCCCACAAGATTATCTAATAAGTAATTATTTATTTGATCATCTATAAGATATTCAGAAGATTGTTTTAATCGAGGATGGAGTAATTTAATAATCCAGTGTGTTTTATCTAAGCTCTTGCTACACAGCATGGCACATGAACTAGCAATATCCAGTATTGTCTTGAGGACCTCAAAATGCAGAATACATGCCCTTACTCCAGTTTAAATCAAAATCACATTTTAGCAAGATTCTCCAGGTCTTTCACTTATGTACTAAAACTTAGAAAATGTTTCTGCAACCTTGACTATACATTGGGATCCTCGATGCCTGCATATCAAATTCAGAGGTCAGGCTTGTCTGTGAGTGGAGGAGCACCAAGTGCCCATCAAACACTAAACCATAAAAGCCCACCAAGCACTGAGCACCATAAGCCCACCAAGCACTGAGCACCATAAGCCCACCAAGCACTAAGCATCATAAGCCCACCAAGCACTGAACATCATAAGCCCACCAAGCACTGAGCACCATAAATTGACAAGCATTAAGTGCTATAAGCTCATGAAGCACAGGACAAATAATGAACAAAGTCACCTGGGGACTTGTATAAACATTTATTCTTAAATGACACCCCCCCACACACACACACACCCAAAGACTGATGTTCCAGAGACTCTTATCTGGTCTCTGGTACTCACATGTTTCTTTTTTAAAGAATCTTTTTTTAAAATTCATGTGTACATGCATATGTCTGTGTGTGTACATGAACCACATGTGTGGGTGCCAATGGAGGTCAGAAGAGGGTGTTGGATGACCCGTAAGTGGAGTTACAGGCAATTATGAGCCATCACATGTGAGTGCTTAGAATGAACTCAGGTCCTCTGAAAGAACAGCAAGTTCTCTTGACTGCTGAGCCATCTTTCTAGCCCCAGGAATATACAGTTTTAATCAACACCTTCAGTGTGGTGTAGGCTGACCACAGACCACTGGGTTAAGGAACTGTTGAGGAGGGAGAAACGTCTGAGATGAGGATGCCAATTAATTAATTTGGCTGCTGATTGATATGTATCACTGTTTAGTCTGCCTTGAAACTTCCTCTTTAGAAAGCACAGCAGAGATGCCAATCTACTGCCAGAATCTACCCTGGCTGCAGAACACTACAGACATCATGCAGCCTGACAAGGGCCAAGGCCATGAGCAACCCAGCACCTGGAAGACAGCACACACACAGATCAAGCCAGCACCCAGAAGACAGACAGCACACACACACACAGATCAAGCCAGCACCCAGAAGACAGACAGCACGCGCACACACACACACACACACACACACACACACACACACACACAGAGCAAGCCAGCACCCAGAAGACAGACAGCACGCACACACACACACACACACACACACACACACACACACACACACACAC
>CABHPQ010151339.1:14452-31066 GCA_902168405.1 Peromyscus aztecus
CACACACACACACACACACACACACACACACACACACACACACACACCAAGCCAGTCCCCAGAAGACAGACAGCACATGCAGAGAAACTTCTTTTCAGGCTAGGAAAGGAATCATGCTTTGAAACCACACAGCTTCTGACAACTGACACTTAAATAAAGATGACCCTTATCATCTGGGAAGGACCTAAGTGGTAACTGGTATAAACTACCACAGAATGGCCACATAAAATATAGCCACCTTCTTCTCTGGTTGGCCAGCACCATCACTTTGTGATCCTCCAAGGACAAGTTTGCCAGGAAGACCCTATGGAACACTCACATACGGAGCCTTTCTCATCTTCAAGTGCCAGCCAGGCCCTGAGGCACAGGCATTGTTTGGCATAATGCTGCTTCATTCAGAGGCACATGACCTGCTTACTTTCCCTAAGTGGGTTATTCAACTGCTAAGAGACAGGATGCATCCATCTAGTTAACTTGTTTCCCACGGTGTCTAGAACATCGATGGACAAACAGAGGCTTAGCAAATAGTTGTTTGATTGAATAATGGCAATAAACACATTATACTGTCTTCCTGACTGGTTACATCATGATGACTGATCCTCAGCATGGCAAGGACTTGACCATTACCAGGAGATTTTGAAATACAAGGTAAGTTGTCCATCAATATAAGACAGAATGAAAGGGCAACAACAAACAAGTCATTCCATGGCATAGATCATTTTTCAAAGATTTCATGGGAATTATATCATTGTATTCCCATGACAACCTTAAGAGTAAGGTGTGAAAAGAGTTATTGGGGCAAGAAAACTTCACAAGATGTACTGGACTGATAAAACTTCAAGTGCACAAAATAATTTTGTTAACTCCAGGCTCCAGGCTGCACAGAAGACCTCTAGAACACATTCATCTTGCACAGCCCAAACTAGAGCCACAGGAACAACACTCTGTTTCCACCGCCTCCCAGCGCCTGTCTATTCACTGTTTCTATGAGTCTGGGTGTTTTGAATGCCTTGATCAAGTGAATCAGGCAGCATTTGACTTCTTAGACCTGGCTTATTTCACTTGACATAATGCCCTCCAGGTCCCTTCATGTTGTCAAATACAACACTATTTCTTTTATTTGTAAAGACAAAAATATTCTATTTTTAAAGTCCATGCCACATTTTTTAATCTGTCCATCAATAGTGGACCTTCAGTTTGCTCCCACTCCCTGCTGTCTGGATTCAAGCTGCACATGGCGGTGGGTGTCTCCTGGAGACCCTGACAGTGAATCTCTCTGATAATACAGACCGGGCATTGGATGGCTAGCTCATACAGTAGTCTTTTTGTTTTTCTCTTTATGGAATCTTCATATTCATACTGCTTTTCTTAGTGACCAAACCTTCCCATTTTACATCCCAACCTCTCCAAGTTTTCATCAACATTTATTTTTTACTCTTAGTGACAGGCATCATCACAGTGATGAAGTCATAGCTCACTGTGATTTTATTTTGCTTTTGCTGATATCTGGTAACACTGCACATCTTGACATAGATCTGTTAGTCAGTTATTTGTTTACTTTGGGTAAGTGTCTATTCGGGTCCTTTGACCACTTCTAAAATTGTATTGGTTTTGTTGCAATTGAGTTGTAAGGGATTTCATAAGTTTGGAAAGCAGCCTCTTTATGTCTTACAATATCTTCTCTCCTCTCTTTTCTTTGTTCAGAGTGTTTTTCACGTGACACAGTCTTGCAGCTCTGTTTTCAGTTTTACTGTTTGGGCTTTTTAGCTGATAGCCAAGAAACCATTGCCAAACATTGTCATGACATTTTCCCATTCTGCCCCAGGTTTGCCACTCAAGTCTTCAATCCTCCCTGCCCAAGGTTGGCATGTATGATAGCAGGCCGATTACTCTCTTTTGCATGTGGGTATCTGGCTTCCTGATACCATTCGCTGAAGACTTTATCCTTCCCCATTGTGTTCTTAGCACCTTGTCAGAGGCCAGATGACCAAATTTGCAACATTTGTTTCTGGGCTCTGTTTTGCTCTGCTGATCTGTGTGTCTATTTAGTGCCAGCAGCATACTGTTTTGATTACTACAGCTTTGTAATATATTTTGACACCAGGAGTATAATGACCCCAGTATTGTTTCTCTTAAAATCACATTGGCTGTTCTGAGCCTTTTGCAGTTCCCTATAAACTTAGGATTCATTTTTCTGTTTCTATAGAAAGGAATGCCTTTGGGATTGATATAGTGACAAATGAATCTGTAGATTACTTTGGGGTCATTCATTTATTTTAATAATCTTTGTCTTCCAGCCCATGAACATGGTATATCTTTCCACTTACCTGTTTCTTCACCAGTGTTTTAAAGGTTTAATCTTACCTCCTTGTCACTTTATTCCTGAGTATTGTACACTTTTTGATGCTATTACAAATTGTATTTTCTTAGTTTCTTTTCAGGCAGTTTAATATTAGTGTGTATACATGTTGCTAATCTAGCACGTTAGTTTTATATCCTACAATCTTGCTAAATGAGTGTGTTAGCTTTAACAATGGTGGCAGAGGGTGGTCTGGGGGAGTTTGCTACATTAGGAGCTCCTCTACAGAAGAGAACATGGTCTGGGGGGAGTTTGTTGCATTAGGAACTCCTCTACAGAAGAGAACACCTGACTTCTTCTCTTCTCACATAGAACTTTTTTTCCTTGTCCTGTTGTTCCAAATGAATTTCCAATACAATGTTGATTAGAGTTGCAAGGGTGGGCATCTTGGTCTTATCCCTGATTCTGTGAAAAATCTTTCAGGTTTTCTGTGTTGAATACTATATTAGACAGAGGCTTTTCTTAAATAGCCTTTATTATATTGAGATAAATTCCTTCTATTCTCTACTGTGTGTTTCTATTCATGAAAAGGTGTTGAATTCAGAGGTTTCCTCCTCAATTTGCAGTTGATGAAGGTGAGACTCAAAGATTCTTTAAGTTTGATGTGCCTACCTGGTCTAAAGACCATAGATGGATTTTTAAGGTGATTTTTCTGCTGCAGGTACCTTGCTGGGATACTGATCTACTACTAAGATGAGTGCCCACTCTCCCTAACCCATGTGACTTTGTGCAGGGCATAATTCAAAAGCTATGGCAGCTCTCTAACTTGCAAAAGGTCCACTGACACATCAAAATAAAAACAAGTATCCATTTGCTTCTTTCAGTGCCCCATGCTCTGGGTCAAGGTGCACTTGTCTGAGTGTTAAAAGAGAAGGATGGTAGCTGGATTATGGTGATGGCACTTGCCGCCAGGCCCAACAAGCTGAGTTCAATTCATGGGCCATGGCACAATGGAAAGTGAGAACCAACTTCCACAAGTTGCCCTCTGACCTCCACATGCAAACTGTGTGGTATATGTGCCTACACATAACCAAATAAATAAATATAGTAACTCCTAAGGGAAACAGAAAGCATGTTAGTCCTTTGTCTCGTTGTAACAAAATCCTTGGCAACTGCATCTTAAGGCATGAAGGGCTCATTTGGATTCACAGTTTGAGGGTAGAGTCCATCATGGAGGGGAAGCCATGACCTCAGGATCTAGAGGCAACTGGTCACAACAAATCTACATCCAGGAAACAAAAAGATGAATTCTGGTGCTAAATCTGCCATTTTATTATTCAGTTCAAGATTCGGCTCAAAAAATGATTATAACCACAGTTACAATGGATCATCCTATGTCATTATCATAACCTAGACAATTCCTTAGAGATGTGCCTGGAGGATTATCTCCTGGGCAATTCTAGATGCTACCAAGTTGACAATATTAACTGTCACAGAAAGAAGGCAAAAATTAGCAATCTATGACCTAAGAGAACTGCACATAAGCAAGATGAATAGAAGGAAAATAGTAATTCATAATGTAGACTGTACAGTTGAAAAACAATAGAAGACAAGGTACAGAACCCTGACCCATGATTCTCTGTCAATTCCTCTGTTCTATTGGTCACTTTACTTTGAGAAAGAATCAATGGGATTCAGCTTTTCCAAGGTTAGATATACTCCTCACCTAAATCCATTCCCATCAGAGGGGAATTCCACTCCACTTTATAGCTTGGAAAAAGAATTAGGGTTTGAGTGCGAAAAGAGGAAAAGTACACAGAGAAAGGGAAGAAATTGATATGGTAACACTCATCTGATTATTGGAAACTGCAAGCTTCATCATGCTTTTCAACCTTTCTTCTAAACCCCAAACCTTCAATTCTCTTAAAGGGTGGAAGAGAGGAGATGGGAGGGGCTTAAAAGACAGAGCCTAAACCCACATCAAATCCAACTGCTTTAAGAGATGGTGCTGAGGTGTTCATCCACAGTGTCTCAAGTGCTGAGGCAGATAATGAAGTACGTGGTCCTCAGTTTTGATCCCCAGAACTCACATAAACATGGACATGGTAGTACACATTCATAATCCTCATAGCTACAGCAGGGTGGGAAGTTGGAACTCAAGGCAGCATTTGAAGCACAGGCCATGGAAGTACACTGCTTACTGGCTTACGCTCCATAGCCTGCTTTCTTTTCCCCTCAGGACCTCCCAGCCAGGGATGGCACTGCCTACAGTAGGTAGGGTCATTCCACATTAATCATCAATCAAGAAAATGCCCAACAGACATGCCCACAGTCCAATCCAATGGAGGCAACTTCTGAACTAAGGTTCCTCATCCCAAATGACTCTAGTTTGTGTCAATTTGGCAACAAAACAACCAGAGCAACACGTTTATTATTTCAAAACAAAAGTTCATCATCTGGTTACTCTGTGTGTCCTATAAGTGACCTTGACTCTGCTTCCATAAGATACTCTTAGATCTTCTTCCTCAGGAAGCTCCACGCTCAGCTGAGAGTAAGATGGCTAACAGTGAATGAACCTGGCAGCCACGTGTGATACAGCAGTGTCTATAGTAGCAGTGTCAAGGGAAGAGCAAAAAAGCTCGCAGAACTCCCAGTGGTCCCTCATCACTCAAGACTATTCATAGAATCAGGTGATATGTCTATGCCAATCCTTGACAAAAGGATCCAACAGCTATGATTGGTTTAAACCTGAAAAGAGACACCACAGGGTTGAGGTCAGGGTTGGAGCCTGCTTGCCCTGAAGAATGTGATTACTTCCTTGGGTGGATATCTGAACAGACCAGGGTTGTATTAAAAAGGAGGAAGAACATGTGAGAAAATCTATTAGATGACCAAAAGTACCTTCTAAGTAATCTCCCTGACATGTTAGTTTTTCTTAGTGAGGATGCATTCTGACCAGTACTGATTGAAAAATAGAGTGGTGTTTTCTTCTTTAAGAATCTGCTTTGGTGCTGTATGAGCCTTTTATAAGTACTTTCTAACTGGAGAAATGACAGCCCAAGATTGAATTATTTTTCACTGCAGTCTTCTGACATTTAATTTTACTCTAGGAAGGAATAGAAATGGGAATTTTGATTATATTATATAAGCTTAATGACTCTCAAACACATAAACCTGTGAATTCTCTTTCTAAAGGAAAAAGAAAATGTCCTTTTCATGTTTATGCATCCTGTGAAATTCAGTTCTATAAATAGATGATGAGTTGAGTTATGAACCTCATTAATTCCTTCCAGACCTGATATAAACTTTTATGACGGCAAGAATTGAGGCTCCAAGCTAGAAATGGTCCATGTCCCGGCAGCGTTCATTAGCAAAAGATATCTGCAAAATCCCTAGACTTTAGGATACCTTCCTCACTATAGTCAATATCCAAACATCACCCTGTATCAGGGACCCTCCAGCTGCAATTCTAACATGCTTTAATGTCATGGGGTGAGCAGAAGTAAGAGAAAAACACAGACCCTAAGTCAGACAAGAATAGTCTAGAGAAAGCCCAGTCTTGACAAGATTTCTGCTTCTAAATTCTCCCATCTAGATGGAGGGACTTGCCTAAGAGTCAACAGACCTAAAGGTCCTGTCAAAGAGAGATTCAAGAATTTGAACATGTTCAGAACACATGTGCAGAGTTTACGGAAGGTTTTCAGGGCATTGGATAGTCCTCCTTCTTCTTACTGCCCTGCTCCCTCATTTCATCTCCCTTGTAGAAGACCTTTGACTGTTTCCCCTCCTCCTGTGATAAACTACGTTTGTGGAATGTCCTAACTCCTGCTCTTTTCCATGTCCCTTCACTGCTCCTTCCCATCTCTGTATTCTGACTCCAGCCTCAGAGTTGGTTATTGTGCCTAAAAAGTCTTTAGTTGTCACGATTACACAGAGGCTCAGAGTGACGCTCCCCAAAACTGAATATTGCTGACGATTGGATACCACAGGAATTGTAACAGCCACAGCTGCAATAGCTGTCCAAACAAAGATGTTGAGAAACTAGCAGCCATTGTGAAAGATAATACCGTGTTTCAAATCAATTTGCTATCCTTTGTTGAACGATATTCAGCCTGGTGTTCACACTGGCTATCAGGTAGCTTGGTATTTCCTGAACAGATTTACATGTGCAGATATTGACTTGTCGCATAAAGGAAGGAAAAATACTGAAAGAGTGAGGAGAAAAGCAAAACCTCTGGGACCTAGGGCTCTTCTTGTTGTCTGATTATCTAAACATGTTTCTAAACTCAACAGGAAGGCAGGCACAGACGATGCTGCCTCTCAGAGGACAGTTGTTAGCGGTGGTTTGTGCACTGAGTTCAGTGTGGGAGGAAAACTTCACAACCTGTGAAACATTTCCCCCAGTTCCTTTGTCTGGTCATTATCAAAGCTCTAGGAGGTGAGTGTAAATGCATCCCCATTTTATGAGTGAATAAATTTAATTTGAGATGTTGTGTGCTATCTTTAGGTCTATACAAGTACCTGGTAAAAGAAAAAAAAACAGCTCTAAAGTCAAAATCCCAACTCTCTTGGTTGCTTTTCTGTTGCTGGGACAAAATTCCATGGCCAAAGGCAACTGAAGAAAGATTTTATTTTGGCTTATGGTTCTACAGGTCTAGAGCCTGGGGCCAGAACAGCACAGCATGGTGGCTGGATCAGGAAACTGGCTGATTACATGTTATCCATACACAGGAAACAGAGAAAGAACAAGAATTGAGGCCAGACTATAAACTCTCAAAGCCTGCTCCCAGGGACAGTGACTGCTTCCTCCACAAGGCTCCACCTCCTAAAGGTTCCAGAGCCTTCTCAGACAGTGCCACTACTGGGAACCAAGTATTCACATCCATGAGCAGATGGGGGGCGTTGCTCCTTCAAACCACCACACCTCTGCCCACAGTACCTAAAAGACAGGCCTTGTCGCCTAAAAATGTAGCAAAAATTGAACCCCAGTTGGTTGCAATTCAAGAGCTGCTTCCTGTGTATGGAGCTGGTGGCTCTGCCTCCTTGTCACTGCTCTTTGGCTCCCTGTGAGTGACAGGCATGTTTCTTTGCAGAAGACCTGGGATGTTCTGAGGAACAAACAAAAAATGCACCCAATGAGACTTGAGAAGGGCAGTGTTTCCTGCTCAGGTGGCTGAGGGAGAAGAGGGAATGTTCTCTTGCTGAGCTAAACCCTTCCTCACTGTCATCTTCACTGTCCTATTTTATCCACCTCCTGTGGCCCTGGTTTATAGAGAATCAGCCTGTCCATGAAGAGTGTGGCCCCTTTAAACAAAGGCTGCTGTCCCTTTCCAAAGCAACTCCTAGGGCACACTGCTCTGTTGTGTCCAATTTTTAAGATGAAAGGACCCACTACCCTTGGTCCTCAGCCATAAACTTTGCCAATCTTTCTCCTTCCAATGCTTCTATTAGAGTTTGAGATAGGCCCCATTCAAACATTCTCTCTGCCAAGAACTCTGGGCCAAGATCTTGGATGACTGAGCAGGACAGCAGCTATGATTTTCAAGTCCTATCCAATGACATGTTTCTAACAGTAATATTGGAGCATGTGAGGTTTTAACTGATTGGCTTTGCAGTAGCCTTTCTTGGCAGTGTTGAAAGGGCCCAGATAATTAGGTCTCACACATTCAGAGATGTCTGGGACCTCAAGCAAAAGGTAATATATAGATTTATAAACTGTAGGATTTACACCTCAGGTTTATTTTTGGTTTCTGATATATGTCTTCATTCTCCTGAGCCAGTGTAGCTATATCAAGCAAATAACTCCACAGTGAAGTGGAAGGGTGTAGCTTAGAGCTATTGTAAGGAAAACGTAGCATCTAAACCACAACTATGATAGGTTCTGTGAAGGGAAACTGTGGTTTCGAAAACTACTGAAACTGCATTTGTGAGCATTATTATATAGTTGGATGTGGCAGTCAGAGAAAGGAGTGAAGTTCTGACTCAGAGATGATTCTGCTCTGCCCAGCTCATCCACCATGACAATAGGACCTCTTTACTTACCTCAGAGGAGAAAAGCTAATTCAACATGCATAAGGCTGCTGTTAATGCTTCAGCTATGGCAGTTTTCCTAAAGGACAATAGACAACTTTTCAAATTCACAAGAATTAGAATTACTGAGGTGTGGAACAATGACTCTCCACTCCAGCCACAGGGTCTGATAACCAAACCGAAGCTAACTGTGCTATGATTTAGGAGGTAAAATAAGTATGAAAAGGAACTTGCCTTTGACAGTAAAAATAGTTTATTCCTGAGCAGGTAAGTCTATTTCATTGTCAAAGAGAATATTTTTTAAAAACATCAAATTTAACCTGGCATTATTGCTATTTTATCAATAATTCATGAGTTTATTGACATAAGATAATAATAAGGACACAGTAACCATGAAGGGTAAAAACATGTCTTATCAAAGAAATATGTGCGTGTACATTCACCAAGATAGGTGTTTGGAGAAAAGTTGGCACCAGCTGACCTTCATTTGCTCTGCAGGCTGTTTGCTAGCTGGATGCCTGAGCTACAATAGCTTGGATAAAGTTCTTTGCCTTCCTGGGGAGTCTGTGTTTATTTCAGTGGAAAAGGATAGACAACACAGTAATGTGACTAAAACATCATTATGCTAATATTCAAAGATTTACACTTTCTAAATTAGCCAAGTATATTAGAAAATGCAAACTTAACAATACACAGGAATAAAGAGGCTGCAAACTCCAGGCTGTCATTAGAAACCCAGGACTGAGCACAGTACCCAGACCCAAGATATGCAAGAGACATTTAGGTATTTATTTTATTTATCATTCGAATGACTGAGTGAACAAGCAGCCAGACTTTATGCTTTCTCAAAATAGCCTGACACTGTCTCTCAAACCTGGCCTCCTTACCATATTTCCTTTCTGTGTCTGCTTCTTCTGACGAAGGAATCTGATGGTAAGGACAGTTATAGCGAATGTGGCCAGGCCACAAAGGAAGAGATGTGGCTTTGGTGTGTGCCTGGTGTGTGCCCTTTCTTTTCTCTTTGACACAGACCTTGGGTAGGCCAACAGCTTCAGAAAAAAGTATATAGGATATCAGCTTCTCAGAAGATAATACATATTTTTTTCAAATGACTTTTTAAAAAATTCACTATATATTCTTGAACAGAGGAAGGTGATGGGCAAATACAAATGTATTTTTGACAGAGGTGTGATATCTACTCTCATTAAGACCATTAGTGGGCGCAGGATCTCCATCAGAAGCACATGTCTTTCTTTAAAGTCCTGGTAATAAGACTTGGCATCAAATAAATCCTAAGTGATTGCTGATGCAAGACCTCCAGAGTCAAGTTGACTCTTAAGACTGTTTCCACAGTGTGGTGATAAGGCTGTGTGATCAGCAGGGAAGAGGTTCCTGTTCTGCTCCGTAAAACTAGAGTGCCCTGGGAGATGTCTCCCTGCAGCAGAGCTCACCATCTTCACCAAAGACTGGTTCTTCATGACCACTTTTAACCAAGGGCTTAGCTTTCAGATGTGATGGAGGAAAGAGAATACCAACCACTTACCCACCACACCAGTCGAAGCAATGGCAGCAAATCCTGCATTGTGCCAACAGGCAAAGTAAAGCCAGGCATGGTGGCACATACCTGTCACCTTAGCACTCAGGAGGTGGGGGCAGGAGGATCATGAGTTCCTAACAACCTGAGCTACATGATGAGACTCGTCTCAAAAAAATTGTGTCAGACAAAACTGAATTCAAATTGTCCCTTTAATTGTCACTTATCTATCTGGGAAAGTAAAGGAACAACCTATTCTGAGTGAAGAAATACTATTCTGAAATCATCACGGGACCAGATACATAAGATCGGTAATATTTGAAATATTTTAAATACTTGATTACTGGTATATCAGTAGGGAGAATTAGAAAAATCATGTATTGGGCTAAAAATACAGATATCTGGAGGCTGTAGCATCATCTATAGAGGATATTTATCATTTATTTTATTTGTTTACTTATTCATTTGTTTTGGATTGAGACAGGGTTTCACTGTGTAGTTCAGGCTGCCCTCCAACTCCTGAACCTACTATCCCAGCCTCCTACTTGTTGAGATTCCAGACACTTGCCATTACACTCACCTGTAGGATCTTTCAATAGAACAGTCCATTGGAAAATTGTTAGACGTTGCTTACATGGAGAAAACTTTAAGTACTAGATAAAGGAAGAAGACAGCTTATGAGCTAGAGTCACATCTATATCCTTCACATCAACAAGCACTCAGGTCTTACGTCATCATTCCCTGCCCCCACACGTGAGAAGGAATTCCAGAGACTGTTTTTAGTCAGCAACCCATACAACTTAACTCTTTCTGAGTAGTCTGATGTTAATGTGTGCGTGTGTATGTTAGTGTGCATGTGTGTGTGGGTGTATGTGTGTGAGTGTGTGTGCATGTGCACATGTGTGAGTGTGTATGTGTGCTTATGTGTGTGTGTATAAGACTTTGCATTGGGCAATAGAAAGTGTGATGAGAAGGGCAGGTGGCTCTCTGTTGACAAAAAGTTCCTTCCTTTACTCTCCTCCACTCCTCTCCTCTCTTCTTCCATCTCTCCTTCCTCCTAATTTTTCTGGTTTCTTGTTGCCTTGTTTCAAAGAGGTCCAGGCTGGAGTGGTTTCTATGCTCTCACGTGGCTTCTATGAACCTGGTGTTGAAGCATCAACACCACTTACTCTGCCTCCAGAACGTCCGGATCAGATCGCATGCAGTTTTCCTCCTCTCTCAATGCAGAAAACTGCAACATTCATAAGAAAATAAAAATCCATAGATCTGGCTGGAGAGATGGCTCAGCTATTAAAGGATAGGCTCACAACCAAAACATCAAAAGCCAGTGGGTCATCACAACCTCTCCCCGTCAGAGGACAGGAAACTGGACCTCCAATGGCTGAATGAACTGTCTAAGAGCCAAACATGTCTCTCAGAAATAGGAACCAGATGTAAGCAATTGAGAATCCAGGGCACTATTCTGCCTCCAATTTATTTTTAGCAGAAATGTGACTGAGGCCTTTCAGTACCATAATTAACTCTCAAGGATTGCCACCAATCTCGTTGTATAAGACAGGGGGGAAAAGACTTTTTTGCATATAAGGTCAGAGTGGAAAATCATGATTTTTTTTAAAGAGTTGAGTAAAGGGAATGGTTAACAGTTTATCATTTTCTCAGTTTGACCTGAGTAACAGCTCAGTTCTCAAACGCAATCCATCTCTAGATAATAGTGGCTGTTTATAGACTGAGGATGTATCAAGCTCCTCACAGCTTGGCAGTATTACAGCCTAATATAATATTTGCCTTTCGTGTTTTGGGTGTGTAACAAGAGGACCTACGGTGTTGTTAGCTAAAATCAAGCCCAAGTATTAGAGCTTGGGCATGAAAATGGTCCGCTCATGCCAGGGGGACACAAGCACCTTCTTTCAGCCTCCAGATGAAATCATAAATTATGTCCACAGTCCCAACGACAGGCCTTGAGACACTTTGCACTACTTAGCAGACAGGCAACCTCTCAACTGTCCCGAAGGCTTGGGAGGATCTTAGAGATCTGCTTGGTCCTCTCCACACAAGTCCTCCATCCTCCCTGGTCCAGAGTCTCTGGTTTTACCACACAAGGGTTGGAATGAGATGAGGGGAATATGTGGCTGTGATGCCCAGCCCATGTATTAGAGACCAAAAAGCACATCCCAGTGTACTTGACAGTGAAACCCTTTTTGAGACATGGGGTTTTTGGAACCCTGTCAGCCACACTGGAGTTCTTACTCTGTGTAAGGACATCACAGGCTTTTAAAGACCAATTTAGCCACTACAGACATGTACATTTTTGCCTATTAAGAAAACAGCTTTACAACAAGTGTGATCATCTCTATAGGACAAAAAAAAGTTTCTTAAATCCTTTCTACAAAAACCAGTTTCTTCTTTTAAACCATGAAATGTTTCTTGGTGAACTTATGTTAATTATTAGCTCAGCAGGATAAATGGTAGAAGCAACATGTGACAGAATCCTTCTAAGGCTGGTTGAAATGTTTTAACATAAATATTCACACCTAAAAACTGTTTTGCTTTGCCTTTTTAAGCAAACCCAGAACCTTGAATGTACCAAGCAAACACCGAGCTATACGCCCAGCCCCATATTACCAACCCCAATATACTATGAGACATCAAGAGTTCATATAAATACTTCCCAATTGCCAATCACTGGGTAGAGAAACACAGATGAGATGAAACGGGAATGAAACACCCTGTATTGGCTTGTAGTGCATATGCATGCTTGTATATGTGTGCATGCATCTGAGGCTGACAGCTTCCTTTCTCACTTTCCAACATATTTACTAAGGCAGAGCCTCTCAATTGACCCCAGAGATCACTAAGACAGATAGTCTATCAAGCCAGCTTGCTCAGATGATCCTGCTTCAGCCTTCCAAATGCTAGTCTTCGGGGTTGGGGGGGAGGCACTGTACCCAAGGGGCATTTACATGGGCATTGAAGGTCTGAGCCCTGGTCTTCATGCCTGCTGATTATATGTTCAGTGCTTTAGCCATGGAGACATCTCCCCAACCCTTTGCCATAAGTTTAAAATGAGTGCTTCTGAAAGTTTCCCAGAAGTAGATCAAAGAGCTTTGCCTATGAATTTTGAACAACATCTAAAATAATTTTAAGTGTGCTTTCATCTCTCAAAAGTTAGCAGGATGAGAACACAGAACAGTGAGTCAATGCAGTTCCAGAAATACCCTGAGACCATGCACTGGACTAGAGCAGTAGGTGTGCTGGGAAGGTGAGCAGAACTCAGGAGATTGAACACTTCCATTCACATGTCTGCTTTGGTCCATGGGAAATACAGTTGAATGGTTTCTTTCTTCAAAGCAGGAGACACAAACAAGCTGCTGGTGGTGTGGAGTCAGACTCTCTAATAAGTGTGATTTTAAGTTAATAGATAAAAGAATGAGACCTCAAAACTAAATTAACAACTTGATAGAGAAACCTTGTTTTAAAAGGAAATAAGCTAAAGCCGAAGAGTATGCTGCAGCAGTAGGCATGTTCTTAGCATGACCAAGGCTTAAGGTCCTGAGCTGCCAAAAACACAGAAAGCAAAGGAATTAACAAAAACATAATGGAAAGATTCTGACTTAGCATCATCATAGGAGAAAGGAAAATGGAAAGTTATCAAGACAGGATAAAAAAAAACAAAAATAGGTTCAGGGCCAGCCTGATCTACAGGGTGAGTTCCAGGACAACTGAGGCTGCATAGAGAAATCCTGTCTCAAATAAAAAAGGAGGAGGAGGAGGAGGAGGAGGAGGAGGAGGAGGAAGAGCTGAGGATCTCTCTCAGCTGATAAAGTGCTTGCTGTGTAGGTGTGATGACTAGTTCAGATCCCCAGTACCCACACAAAAAGTCAGCCATAGCAGAGCTCCTGTGATCCCAGGGAAACAGACAGATCCCTAGGGATCCCTGGCAGCCAGCCTGACCTAATCTGCAAGTCCCAGGCCTCCCTGAGAGATCCCATCCCCAAAAACAGAATAGATGGTATAGCACCTAAAAGTGACCATTGGCCTCTGCATGCATGTGCCCACACATGTACATGTACACACACACACACACACACACACACACACACACACACAGGTGCATGCACACACATTAAAAAGAAGGAACACCCTAAATTGTATGAACAATGAAGTATAAGATAATGAAAGCCATTTATATCATTAAATCTTCTTTCATAGAAAGAAAGGTGAAGATTCTCATGGGGGAAATTGGCAAAGAATTTACAGAGCAGGGGCTGGAGGCTTGGCTCAGTCTGTAAAATGTGAGTCTTGCAAGCATGGGAGCCTGAGTTTGATCCCCAGGACTCCATAAAAGCCAGGCATGGTGGGTGTGCTTGATCGCCCCACAGATCTTGCCTCTAAGGAGGCGAGTGGTGTTCCTGTGTGCACATGTGCACAGAGAAAAAAAAGCATTCAAACTGGAGAGATGGGTCAGTAAGCAAACGCTTGCTGTGTAAGGATGAGAACCCAAGCCTGAATCCTCAGAACCCACGGAAAGCTGGTCCTGCCAGCACAATTCTGCAATCCCAAGGCTCTGTGGCAAGACTGGGATGCAGACAGTAAAGTCCCCAGAAGTTCTAGGCCAGCTAGTGCGGTGTGCACTGCAGGACAGCAACCAACAAGGCCCTGCGTCAAGCAAGGTAGAAGGTGAGGACCAGCAATGAGACTGCTCTGACCACACACATTCCGTGGCATGAACAATCCTGCACTCACACAGACAAAGATGTATATACACACATATACAAATGCTCACAGACACTTTAAAAATTAAAATTGCAAAACAATAATAAAATACCATGCTGTTTTCACTTTGTACTTACTACTAGGTCTAAGAGATGGAACTCAGGTCCTCAGGGGTGGCAGCAGGTGCTTTTAGCCACTGAGCCATCTCACTGGCCCCCATATCCTGACTAGAAAGGGGATAAAAGTATTAAAATATGTGTTCTGAGCTCCTGTCTCATATGGAAGGTCTTCCGTGAACTGGATGCTCATATCTAGAGTCTATAGATAAAAGTACAGAATATAAATATGAGTCACCAGTATCTACAATAGTTTTTTTGCAATATACAATTTATTATTCAAATGGAAATGAATCTTCAATAGCAAGGAAAAAGAAGTCAAAATGTGAGATGTGACAATAATTTAAAAGTCAATATATTCTTTGCCTTATCATGTATAAGAACTTAATTCAGGTTTGACTTAAGAGTCTCTTGGAACACAGTGCAGAACAGACCTACAACAATCTCCCATCGTTACATGCCTAGGAGACTCTCATGATTGAGGAAAATGACCCTCTGGTCAGTGATGCCTACACCATCCACCATCCCCAGGAAATGACTGGACTGAAATCTCGGAGCTATTTGGACAGCTCTAGGACTCAGTTTCCACCCCTCTAAAAGGGAGAGTTGTGGACAAACCACACAGCATAAATGCAATGATCAGTTAGTGGGTGCTTCCCACATATGGCAAGATCATTGACATGTCTCATTTTCCAGCTAAGGGTGGATCAGAGAAGAGAGAGAGGGTGCTAAGGTAGTCAAGGTTGCCTAAAGATTGTGAGGTGCTGCCTGGGAGGCAGGAAGCAGTCAGCTTCAGGAAAGAGCTGGACAGATACTCCAAAATTTGGGCTGAAGAAGTTTGACCATGTGCCCTAGGAATGGTGTCTGAGTGAGCAATCTCACAGAAGCTGTGCATAGGCAACCACACGTGCAGCCAACGCAGGTGCTGGCAGTATTCCAAGCCGTGCTCCAGGGCTCAGGGCTGGCTGCGATCGCCCACACACGTCAAGGCGTCCTAACCACCATGGACAGCTCACTGCTGCCCCAGCCAGCTTTGCGCAGCTCACTAACTTCAAGGGATCCACCCGCAGGGTGGATTCCACCCCAAAAGTATTCCACGCTCTGCACCCCTCTGTGATCACCGCAAGACGAGTGGCATGCAAATGGAGCAGGCTGCAGGACTGAATAAGCCTCTCTTTGCCTGCGGTGTGATCTTTTCAGGAGCTACTGGATTTTAAGCATCAGATGGAGACCCCGGGCACAGAGAACCTCCAACCACTCCTTCATTTCCTCTACTCTCCCTCGCAGCCCCTCCCCCTCACCTTGGCTACAGTGTGTTAAATGACATAAAGCAGGCAACCTTAGACCTCTGGCAATGGTGAGCTTTAAGGAATTGGGGAGGGTAGCAGGAAGGAGCCCCTGGGCTGGGAGAGAGGAGCATCTCACCCACCCTTTTCTCAGCCCCAACCTATCAGTAATTTATTCTCACCATCTCCCTGGGGTTTATTACACTTCTAACCTGGAGCAAGACAGCCCAGCTCAGAGGATTTGGAGAATAACCTGAGCCTCTGTCCCTGGGTCACACTGTACCCCATGTCTACTCTGGCAAGAACAGAGGGCCATCATGCATTAGGCTAGTGGACTCTGGCTGTGACACCACCAGACACCCAGCATTCCCCACCCCTTTGCAAGACAGAATGGAGAGAGAATGCCTCAATTCTTTTGCTGTCAGCAAAACTTTGGCCATGGGGAGTCTAGAAGCTTAGGAGGGACGACTAAGCAAGCCCAGGAACCTTAGGTAAAAGAAGGCAAGAGGACCCAGCCCTATACACAGTCTTCCTTTCAGTCCTGAAAGCCAAGCTTGCCTCTTCCCTTGAAACGGGATGTGAGCACGCTGCTATTCTGCTGCTGTAACACCACCACTCCCCTGGCCTCCCCCCCCC
>CABHPQ010151339.1:31166-47929 GCA_902168405.1 Peromyscus aztecus
CCCCCCCCCCCCCCCCCCCGCGCGCACCTCAGGGTACTTGGCCTCTTCTTGCTATGTGTGCCCACAAAGCCAGAAGCCAGAGAGGAGGCCATGCTCTATCGTGGCCTTCGTTCTGACAAACATTCCAGAAAAAGCAGGCAGGCCCCAGAGCCATACAACCAGCAGCTAAAAGCAAAACAGCTGTAAGGCCTCACCTCCATGCCCATATCTGAAAGTCTTCCTGCCTGAGATGGCAGGCGACTGAGGGGGGACTGCAAGTTGACCTGTTTTATCAGGGGACTAGGGCAGAGAATGGGGTTGGAGGAGTAAATGTTTCTAAGGCCCCAGCATCACCCTGGGGGTGAGGCCCTCTAGGCAGCCCAGTGGGGCCACCAGGTTCACATGCAAGTGGGCCATGGCTAGAAGTTTCTACGGTTGCTCTGGTTGTGGGTTGTCCTTTGAACAGGGGCGTCTTCGGAGCTTCTTTGTGGTCACGTGTAAGCCCAGAGCTGTCTGCTCAGGGGAGTCAAGGACTTAACTCAGCAAAGGGCTTCCAGTGAGCAGCATCCCAAATGATTCTCTCTCTCTCTCTCTCTCTCTCTCTCTCTCTCTCTCTCTCTCTCTTCCCCCTCCCTCCTCTTCTTCCCTCTCCTTATTCCTCAGATATGCCTTGCTAGCCATGGGTGTGAAGGTACACAAGTGTGGAACCTTGGGAGCCCATTTTCCTAAGACCTTTTCATCATCATCTTGGGCTCCACCGGGAGTGTGTCTGGATGAATAAGTGTCTCTTGTATTTGGAGAAAACAGAGTGTTGTCCAGGTGGGGTCCACTTTTCTAACAACAAGAGGACCCCAGCAGCCTGGCGAACTGCTCAGCCCCTCCCTGGAGCAGCCTTCCAAGTATTAGCAGAGTCCCATCCTCACTTAACTACAAACTGATCATGAGCAAGTTCTTTCCTCCCCTATGGATGGAAACCTCATATTCCTTTCCCTTTTGGCAACCTTGAGGTCAGCTGACTCTAGCCTCCTCCTCACTGAGTTCTCATCAACAGAGCTGTGATCCCATGGAAGCAAATGAGAACCCTACTGAAGTGGTAACTTCTCTTTATCAATAGCGAAGTGGCCAGAGGAAAGAAAGGACGTGTGTATTTGTTTGTTTTATGGAGCTACGGGCAGACAGATGTGAGACCTGGTTGCTAATCCTAAATCCGAGTGCTTGGCTCATACTGGTAAATCTAATGTTTATTTCTTTGCTTATTGTTCAATCCTAAAAGGAAAGTAGGGAGTAAAAACAGAGTACAAAGACAACTTTGAGCTTTCTGTTTGTTTCTTTCCAAAGAGAAAACATGCAGGTAATACTTATAAACTGGTGATGAGCATGAACTTTAGGGGTGTGGGACCCCTCTTTCAGAGCTGGGTTTGGAAAGTTGCCATTGGGGATAGGAAGGGAAACCTAGAGACTGCTTGAGCTGGGTGTTCCCATAAGTGTGAACCTAGAGGGACAGGCCTCCCTGTTCGCCACTCTGCATTTGTGTAACAGGAAGCCTTCCTCTCACCTGGTCAGGCTGTCCTGTCCATAAGCCTGCAGGTTGGGCTCCCACCATGCTTCCTTACTGTCTCCTGTCCTAACACAGGAGTTAGACTGTGATGTCAGAAAACGCCCTTTGCAGCCAAGGCCAAGAATTGGAGTTTGGGTAGATGCTGTGGGGGATTTACTCAAGAAATGCAAATTCAGTTCCAAGACTTCAGCAAGAAATGAACAAGGGCCACCTGGAGGCAGGGCATGCTTTCTAATAAAAACTTTCACAGGAAGTTTGTAATTCATTATAGAACAAATATTTCTAAAAGAGACTGACAAGCTCTCCCTTCTTTGGCCAGAACTTAGAGGAGGTTGTAACTCCAGGAAAAGGTGAAGCCATACAGTGTGAGGAAGTGTTGGGAGTCTGAGAAGATAACGCCACTTATTTGTCCTGTGTCTGTGTTTTCTCTTTAGTTTCTTCTTTGTGTGTGGAGTAGAGGAAATTTTTTTAAAATGGATGATGTTTTTCCATTTAAAAAAAAAAGTGAGTGGGTGAAGGAGTAGAGAAAGGAAGGAGGGAGGAAGAGGGTCAATTTTGTCTAATTAGAAAAAAGCAACATAAAGCAGTGTATAGAGTTCAGCCTTTAGCTCACAGTGTGCTGCCCGCATGCAGGATGTATGCACAGCATAAGCCACTTAGTATTTTGAATCTAGTTTTTGTTTCAACCTTTTATTGGGGGAGGATAATTTTTTTTTTAAATCAGAGTAATTTGAGACTTGGCAAAGTACCTTTGGATTTTTTTTTCTTGGTGTGGTAGCAAATATTATCATTTTAGTGTTAAACGAGGCTCGAGAACGTAAACAGAATAGCTCACTTGTGAGTCCCTTCTTTTCCTCTTACAAAGGTTGCCACTTCAGCTCTCACAACTAGGGCTCCAGCATCGTTGGGGGAGGGGGCTATCACAAAGTGTAGCAGGTTCAAAGGTTGTCTGTTCATGCCATGCAAACAGGTCTAGCAGTTACAAATTCTTAACCACTTAAAGGAAGTTCTGGAAATTCCCGGTTTTCTTTTTAAGGTAGGAGGAAGCCAGCTTTTTTTTTTCCCCCACAAGTATGAAGTTTAAAGGAATCAAGGGAGAGAGACAGGGCTTCTGATGAGAGGGGACCCCACCCAAGACAGCTGAAAGCCTTAACTGCTGGCCTGCAGCAGTGCCTCAGGGGAGGGATGGATGAGAAGTCCAGGCTTCACCCACCCCAGAAGTCTGTAGAGCATCAGGGGTACAGCCCAGGCCTGACAATGGTCAGGCTCCCATAATCTTAAATGTCTGAATCACACTAGCCTCCTAGAGGGGCAGATGAAACCTACTAGCCGGGCTGTCTAGTGGCTCCCACATTCATTTCTGCAGGATCTAGGACCTGGGGGAACCGGTATCCACACCCACATCGCTGGACCCTTTGCTATGTGATAAGACCCAGTAACTCACAGCTTTCTCCCCAGCCCAGCAGAACTGAGAAGCTGAAGCAACTGGGGTAGGGTCACCCAGTGAACCTACAGTTGCATAGAGTAGGTTATCAGAGGAAGGGTGGGTAAGGACTCCGTGCTTGCTCCCGGTCCCCTGCTCTGCGATCCCAAAGTGGGTCTTCATCCTTGCCCATGCACTCTTACTTGGACCCGCTCCAGATGTGATGTCCCCAGACTTTCCCAAACAGCAAGTCCATAAATCGCTTTTGCTCTCCTGGATGCTAGCGATGGTCCCCTCCCCAGGAGAAGGCCAGGCTAGGCAGAAATGCTGGCTTGCAAGAGAGCGAGCTTGCAGGCGAGCTTGGGACTCCTAGGATTCTCAGGCCACCGGGTCTCCCTCTTTACCCACCCTTGGCGACCAGGGCTCCTGGACCTGCAACTCAGGCGGCGGCAGGCGGGGTCACGAGGAGGAGAGCTTCAGATCGGCCCACGCGGGGCTGGGGCTGGGGTGGGGCTCGGTGGCTCGGGCTCCCCTGTGTTCCCCGCCCCCGCCGGCCAGCTCGCCCTTGCTCCACCGGCGCGCGTTCCTCGGGCGCCACCTCTTTGCGACTAGCTCATTTCTCAGCAGGTTGGCCCCAGAGCGTGTGAACCTTTTTGGGCTGGGCTCACAGCTCCTCTCCAACCTGCGCCGCCCTAGCTGGGCCGCTCCGCCCCGCCGCCGGAACCCGCCCTCGCGGCCACCTGGCCCTCGCATCCACGACACGCGCGCCTGCAACTTGTTCAAGGGCGTTGTGGAATCAACTTTCCGGAAGCAACCAGCCCACCGGAGGAGGTAGACCGACAGTTATGTATATATACGCGCTCTCCTGCAAGTGGCTGTGCACCCAGAGGCCCCGGTCGCAGGGCAGCTGACTCCCGCGGGACACTCGCATTTGAGGAAGGGGTTTGCCCTGCCCCAAGAACTCCAGACCGCTGCCGCCAAGACTAATTAGACATTGCTATGGGAGCCACGGCAAAGCGCCACGCATCCCCGACGCCTATGTAAAACGCTCAGGGTTTCGCTCTTCTTTTAGAGGAAGCTCTCCGGTTGCTTTTTCCCCTCTCCGGTCCCTTTTTGCCTGTGTGGTTTGGGAGCGGCACAGTTGGAGGCGCTGATTCCTACAGAAGTAAGTGCTCAGGGGCTTCAGAGAAACTTTTTTTTTCTTTTTTTTTTTTTTTTTTTTTTTTTCTTTCTTTTTCTTGTTCTTGTTTTCTTTTTCCTTGTAACTTGTGAGATGCTCTCGACATTGGAGTGGCTGTTGGGGAGCCACCGGCTTCGAGAAGAGGGAGCGGGGCAGTGTGAGGAAGAGATGGAGAGCCGGGACTGACCCTCAGGTTCCACTCTTGCAGGTCCCAGGGCCAGTGAGCGGCACGATGCTGCGGAGGCTGGTTCAGCAGTGGAGCGTCCTGGTATTCCTGCTCAGCTACTCCGTGCCCTCCTGCGGGCACTCCGTGGAGGGGCTCAGCCGCAGACTGTAAGTACCCAGTCCTCCCGGGGCGCAGGGTGGGGAAGGCCAGTGCCAGAGGTGGCTAAGCTGGAGCCATGCTGATGCCCAGGGCTTGGAGCCGTCCCTGACGCTCCCAGCCTGAGTTAGATACAGTCACAGTCACCCCCGGTACCTGCCACCATGGGGCTGAGCCTAGGAAGAGGCAGGCAAGAGACAAGTTTGATGTGCCTTTCCTTAAGAGGGAGCCTTTCCCTGAATCTCTCTGTCCGCAAGATCTCTGCCTGCAGGGAACCATCAAGGTTATTTACCGGCCAGGGAGGTTCTGAAACTCAGCAGAAAGCCCAGGGATTCCAGAGCAAGCCATTTGTGTGCTTGTGTGTGTGCGCGCGCGCGCGTGGACATGTCTAAATGTGGGTGGCAGTTTGTGTGTAGAAAGCAAAAACCTTGTGTTTCATTATGAATGACATAATTTTAAGCATATAAAACAGGACTGTGTTACATAACAAATCATATTATATAATTTAGTAGTAGCAACTTTTCAGTGGCAAACTTCCAACTTTAGTATTGATATCATTCAGGAAGGCGGGTGTGCTTGCCTCCAAAATGGACTTTAGGCGTGGAAACTTTCTTTTTCCTGGAATTATCACTAACGGTTCTTTAATCCAGAGTTGAAATATTTGCATTATGGACTGAAAGCTTGTATTTGAACATTCTCAGTTGGTGATTTTTTTTTTTAAGAAGAGTGATTTTGACTTTGAGATAAGCATATAGCCAAGTACACCAGCAAAATATCACTACAGTGTTTGGGAAGTTAAAGGTGTGCTTGAGTATTCTTCTGTCTTCACAGTATTTTGGGCAGAGCAGTTTGTTGCTGTGTATATATAACATCATCTTTGGGCTGCTCTCTGAGCAGCAGACTCCGTGTTCAGGATGGGGAAACCATAAGGTTTAAGAACTGAGGAGAGTTTGACTCTGGAGAAGGCATTAAGGAGGACTTGCTCACCTCACAATAGAAATAGCAATATCTACCTAATATTTACAGACGAGTTCTTGGTGCTTCTTGTAAATTCCCGAGGGTGTACAAAAAGGCAACTGTTCTGTGCCTGCTCTTGGTCTATTCTTATTAGTTCGGCAGAAAATCTTTAAATGAAATTACTTTAGACATGTCTGGATCTTGGCACCGAAATGAAAATCTATTATGAATCTCCCAAGGCGAGTTGTGTGGAGCACTGTACTGGAGATAAAGCAGTATTGTGTCCCAAGAGTGAGTGTTCTGCTTGGCTGTTTCTGAAAATTGTCTTCAAACTTTTCACTCATTTTGAGACTTGTGTGAAATTCAATTACCTAACATCCAAATATAAATACAGATGAACTGGATTTTTTTTTTTTTAAAAAAAAGCACACTTACATACTGTATTTATTTGGCTAAGAATTTCTGTCTTGGAACAGAGCCAACTTTTTCTTTAAAGTTGCTTAATACCTATTTTCTCTTTTGAGAAAGAGCAAATGAGCCATGCTTGAGTCCACAATGACAGAATAAAAATAGCACTGAGCTGTCCTTACAGCTATTTTTAACTCTTTCTTTGTTGCACCTTACAAAACTACCCATCAGAAACAATTTGGCAGCCAGGGACTCTGCTCTAGTTCTTTTTGTAGGTGAAATATAATATTGTAGTTAAACGCTCACACTTAGCTATTGTTATAAAACTACGAGACATTCATCTACCTAATGGCTAATAGCTCGTCACATCACAACTGAGGTTTTTCAAGGAAGTTGAAATCATTGGCAAATGAAAAAAAAAAATTTTAAATCATCACAGCCAAATGGAGTTTTTAAAAAACTCATTATTTTTTGCATGGCTGCCAAGCAACAGTATATTCTGTGTGCTGAACAAAACATTTACCTACTATTCCCAAGATCAGGGTAGCTCCTTGAAAGAAATTTTAACTTACCATCAAAGCATATTAATACCCACTTTTAGGGACACCATTGAAGATGTATTGATTTTTTTTAAAGCTAGAGAGTTGTACCTTTTTGGAGATTGGAGACTATCATAAATGTGCCTCTTAAGCTGTTTAAAGGTGAATATTAATGATTAGTTCATGATCAAGTTGGTGACTGGTAAGTTAGGGTGAACAGTTGCTGCTGTGTGGATGAACACAGTGGCTAGTGGTTCCGCCATGTTTGGTATAGCAAGGGAAGCCCTGGAGATGGAGGAGCCTGAGGCATCCTTGGCTGTCTTGCTTGGGCCAGATTGGGTCTACTCCACATAATGAAGGCATAACTTTCTACTGAGTCATAGGTTTGGAAGGAAGCATTGTGAGTCACACTTACTCTAACACCCTCACTCTGTGTCCTCTGTGGACCACAGAACTTTCTCAGACTCCTAGTGCATCCCCCAATCTTCACATCAGTGCACTCAAGCTGCTTCGGGGAGAGAAATTTCCATGACTGCTGTTCCCATTCCTTGGTAGCTCCTTAGACACTTCATTTCCCTTTCTATCAGAACAGCTATGTTTTGACTAAAGTCCAAGTTATCTCTGTTAAACATTTTGCCCAAATTTTTGTCTTTTTTAAAAAAACAATAATCAAAGAAGGTGATAAAGCATAATATACTTATTTTTCTTAGGTCTGTAATAAGATCCATGTGAGTCACTGTGCTATATGAAATGTTTACAGACTTCATGAGTAACAGATAATGGTTGATGTCATATTTGCATCTAACGTGTTTCAGAGTTATCTACATTGAAAACCCCTTAATTTATTCCACACAACCAAGATCTATACTGTTTGTTCATGTCAATTATCCATGTTATCTTTTATTTTGGAAGTAGATCATTCCATGGATCTTATTTCCCATTGATGATAAAGATATTGCTGTGTTCTTCCGCCCCTCTAATTTCCCAGACAGGTATGTGTGACCACAGTATTTCAAAGGTAGTTGTATTTAAGATATGAAGTAGTTTATCTAACTGTGTGTAAGATTAGCATCTAAGAAAACTTGTGTTTTCTAGGGTGGGAGGATGGCTCAGATAACAGAGTGCATGCTTCATATGCGTGAGTCCCTGGGTTCAGTCCCCAGCACCATGTAAACTAGGCATGGTGGTGTACCTTATAATCATAGCACTGCAGAGGTGGGAGCAGGAAGCTCAGAGGTTCAGGGTCATTCTCAGTTATATAGCAGAAATACATACCAGAAAAAAATTTTTAAAGTGTTTTCTACTATGCTACCAATATCTTCTCATAAGAAGATAAGGGCCTTGCGCCTCATGGGAGAGGTACCAAATACCATACTATTTGAGTTTTATAAAACACAAGGATAAGCTACTGTTGCATTTCCCATGAGAACCATCCTGGGAAAGTACAGTTCTTGAGTTGTGAAGGTGCTATGACTCATGGTTGCCAGGCTGGCCAAGATGACAGACACCCATGCCAGTCGCAGAGGCAGGGGCAATGGTGACTTGATTCAAACAGATCAACCACTAAAGGTTTGGCTCCAAGTTCAGATAGAATTGAGCTGTGCAATAAGCTTGAACAAGAGAATGACAACAGCCAGGAATTGGGGAAGAAATAAAAGTCCCTACCATGATTAATTATCAGCAAAAGTTTCTTTTTAATGTAACCTTTTGGTAAAAGATACTAAAGTGCCGTGCTTTGAGAGTGGTCTTTAGAGCAATCCTGTCCTTTAAAAATGTTATTAGAGGATATAAATACATTGTACCCAAACCTCAAATTTGTAGCCTATTAAAAGTTTCCAGATAACTAACTGTTACCAGAGTAAGATATTTTAATCTATTCACATGTGGCACCTTCAGAAAGGAAGAGAGCCTCCATCATGCCTCATTTAAACCAGGCTCCTGTTAAATTCCTTTCCATGAAGTCATGTCTTTTTTTTTTTTTAACAAGCTATATGGCTTAAAGTCAGTCCCCATACCAAAATACTACAAGGAAGCTGGCATTCTGACCCCACCCCACCCCCACAATAAGCCAAGCTCTGAGAATCTTACCTCCTTATTTTGGTGATGGAAATGACTTTTGGTGGAGTTGGTCTTCAAGGATTATGATACGTTTCCATGTGGTCAGCCCATTGTCATGGGGCTTATATGCTGTGCCCCAGACTTCTTGTTACCACTCCGTGGTGCTTGCTTTGACCTTGCTTGAGCTTGGGAAAGTGTTGGGGGCATTAAAAAGATAGTCTTGACTTTCAAGAATCAGAGTCCTGCTTTGTGGCGTTCCTTATGTGGACTGGAAAAAGTCATCTCCTCTCCACACCTCATCTTTCCCATCTTTAAAATGGGCCTAATGAAGCTGTTTATTATTCCCATTTCTCTGAGGGATTGGTGAAGTTCTATTAAAAAGGCAGAAAGGCCCCCAAACACTCTTATGGGAGTAAAGTAAGAATGATTGGGAAGTGGGCCTGCAAAATACACTCAGATACTTCTAAAGAGAAGCCCTTTCAGACAGCTGGTCCACTGGCAAAGACTGGGATTTGGTCCAAAGCTTAATTAACAGCTTTAGATGGTGGTGCGCACCTATGATCCAGCACTCAGGAGGCTAAAGAGGGATTTAAGCCCAGCCTGGGATCCACAGAGAGTTTCAAGGCAGCCTGACTACATAGTAAGAACCTGCCTCAAAAAAAAAAAAGAAAGAAAGGAAAAGAAAGAAGGAAAGGAGGAAAGGAAGGAAGGAAGGAAGGAAGGAAGGAAGGAAGGAAGGAAGGAAAAGAAAGAAGGAAAGGAGGAAGAAGGATGTATACGTTGAAGCAAACCTGACGGCTGGTGTGACAAGAGTGTCATCCTAAAGTACAGATGGCCTCAAACTCAAGGCAATCCCCCTGGCTCAGCTTCCCAAGCACTGGAATTATAGGTGTTCCCCCATAATACTGAGCCCCCGAGATTTTTAATTAAAAAGAAAACATTGAAGTACCAAAGGAATAGGGGGATCTCATTGAGGCAGAGTATAGAAATAGACCTCCTGATACTCCTTTAGGGGAAATTTTATCTATCTTGCCCCCTTTTCCTCGACCTTCATATACAGGTTCCTCTTGCATCTTGGCCCCATGGTTCCCTAGACAACCTTCCTATTCAGTCTTCCCTCAGCCTTTCTTGCCTCTTACTCTCACACTTGCTGTGTTCACCTGTTTGTGTTATCATGGTCTTACAGTGTGCATGTGGGTAAGCTTGGAGGGTGCTCACTTAGAGCAGCATCATTTATATTTCCTGGGATAGGATCTATCCCAGAAAAGCAGGGAGCTGGACACCTGGGTTTGTTTCTCCAACAGAATTCTGGGAAGTGTGATGAGATGCTTGTAGTTAGGGTCCATCTCCTGGTTAGATTTTTACCTCAGAACAACTTTTTATTCTATTCTTTATTACATATTTCCGGTGGTGAAAACTGAACCCAGGGCCTTGCACATGCTGGGCAAGGACTTTGTGACTGAGCCTCATTTCTATGCCTGAGCATAACAGAATCACGGTGTTTTCAGCAGGCATGGCAGCTGAATTCGATGACCCCTTTACTTTATACAGATGACCCCCATTTATACAGAATGCTCCTGTTCCCACCATGGCGAGACTTGGGGACTGGCTCCTAGGTCTCCCCTTCCTAGCTCCCCTCCCTACTCTAGAAGCCAACTACTCCCCCCATATCCCTACAGGGGACCCGCTGGCAGAGCCCTGCGGCCTCTGCTGACGCTGCCTTCTCTCCTGACAGCAAACGCGCAGTGTCAGAGCATCAGCTTCTGCATGACAAAGGGAAGTCCATCCAAGACTTGCGCCGCCGCTTCTTCCTCCACCACCTGATAGCAGAGATTCACACAGCCGAAATCAGAGCTACCTCGGAGGTGTCCCCCAACTCCAAGCCCGCTCCCAACACCAAAAACCACCCCATGCGATTCGGGTCAGATGACGAGGGGAGATACCTAACTCAGGAAACCAACAAGGTGGAGACCTACAAAGAACAGCCGCTCAAAACGCCGGGGAAGAAGAAGAAGAGCAAACCCGGGAAGCGCAAGGAGCAGGAGAAGAAGAAGCGAAGGACTCGGTCTGCCTGGCCAGGCACAGCTGGGAGCGGCCTGCTCGAGGACCCCCTGCCTCACACCTCCAAAACCTCGCTGGAGCCCAGCTCAAGGTACTAGCGCTGTGCTCAGCAGGGCCCCCTGCCTCCCTCTGCCATGTCCAACAGACCCAGAACCTTCTCCAATTCTGTATCTTGATCTGAGGCCGCATAATTTAAAACCAATATAGGCCACACTCCCAGCCCTATTCATTATTACTCCACTAAACAGTTTAATTTCTCTGCTTCCCTCCCTCTGACCCAATCAACTTTCCTTCTTTCCTCCATCACTCCTCTTCCTTTACCCTCTACCTTCGGCCCTCTCCCCTCCTCTCCTTCCCTTTCCTTTACCTCGCACCCTCCGTCCTCCACCCTCCCCTCCTCTCCTTCCCCTTCCCTTCTTCTGGTTTTTGCTTTTTTGTCTCGTTCTTGAGGCAGGGTCTTCCTCATAGCCCAGGCTGACTGTGAGCTCAAAGCAATCCTCTTGTCCCAGCCTCTCAAACGCTGGGACTATAAGGTTCCCCACTAACAGAATTACAGTAATTCCATTTCTTACCTGAGCTTCTGAACCTGGCAAGCCTCATCATGGCTGACTGAGAAATAATTCATGCTCTCCATGTCAACATCTTGGAAAACTTTCCTGATAGCTTTTTTCTTATTTTTCTTTCCTTCTCTCTTCAAGGAGGAACTCAGAAGGCCCTGATAGTCTCCACCAACATGGCCAGGCAGTATCTAACATACACCCTTCTGAGCCATTCACACATTATTTAATTAAATGTATTTCATTACATTTCTGACTTGTTTTGATGTAAACACATTTATTTGATTTTTAATTACATCTAATTCTGGTTTCTACCAGCTTAAGAAAACGGGACGGTTTCTGACATTTTTCAGTCTTAGTTTAGGTTTAAGCTTCCCCGTGTACTTCTGTACCAGCAAGTTGGCATGATTTTCTCCTAGGAACACAGCAAGAAATAAGGCGCTATCACATCCAGAAGCTGGCTTCCCCTTCACACACAGATACAGGGACTCGTGGCACTCACAGGTTATAAAGTCAGGTAACTGAGGGTTAGGTCTTGGTCCAATATTAACATCCACCACCTTGAGCAAATGAAGATTCAGTCTAAGACTTGTTTTTGTCTTCTGGGAAGAAGTTCCAAGCTCATGGAGCTGAGTGATTACAGGGCTGCAAGCACCCAGAGACTCAGTTTTGTTTACTTGATATACATGTCTGTGTATGCTGTGCATTTTATATGGCAAATGGTCAGGTTTCTGTGAGGCAAAAGGGGATAAATATTAATTTCATTTTACAAGACAGAAAACCAGAACACCTCACAACTGGAGACCTTGGGTTAGTTCATGCAATTGGACAATGCATCCCCACCCCAGCTAGGCTTGTTTCCCATTTCCTAGAGCTTGGGCAAGTGCTGTGTTGGCGCAGACCTCCCCATGTTCATCCGCTGATGGGACCTGCTGGAGTTTTCTTTCGGGTTTTGTTTTTTGTTTTTGTTTCTTTTTTATTTTTGATTTCTCAGTATAGAACTTCTGTGGGTTTTGAAAGAAAGAGGGAAGCCATACAAGAACACATCATATGAAATTCATGATCTCATTATAGACTTCAAGAGGGAGTCAAAAATCAATGCTCCATCATTTCTCTCTTGAAAAGTCCACTAAGAAGCAGTAAATAAAACAGAAGTAACATTAAATACATTACAGAGTCATTATTCAATGTGCAACAGCATTCAAAAACTCTCAAGCACAGTGAATGGTCTATTCTGCAACTGGCCAATGGGACCTGACTCACTGACATAATGCGTGTACTTGAAGACATAAATATAATGTAGATATTTATAACTAATGCAAGGACTCTATGGCCACATCCCACTTTCATCAGTTATCTCACAGTATACATATGTCTATATTAGAACTAGAAAAACAGAAGCATAAATGACTTTCACAAATACGTTTTTCCTTTAAAGTTTTCACTGGTCTTCAGGTATCTGAAAAATTACTGACCATCAATGCTCATTCATTCTTCTGCCCAGAGCTAAGACTTCATTAAAATGCATCTAGTTAAAATGAGGCTGTGGCCTAAGCAAACCCAGGCACAGGCTGAAAGTAGTCACGACACAACCTACCTACCATGTGTGTGCTGCTCAGAATATGCAGGGATATTCAAAGATTGAAAGGTCTGTAAGTGACCAACCTTTTAAGAACATCACTCCATATGATGACTTAGATGTCTGACAGATCAGCACACATGATCTTTAACATATATTATTATATAGTTTATTAAAGAAAATGACCAGGGAAATTTAAGTTTCCCCTCTTACTAACTGTTCAAAGGAAATATATAACTTTAAGTTTTAAGATTACATTAAAAGATTTGATATTTAATACAAGATACCCAGGTGTAGTGAGAAAAATATAAAAACTTTTCAGTTGTCAAAAAAGCTGAAACTCTAAGCTCTCTCTCTCTCTCTCTCTCTCTCTCTCTCTCTCTCTCACACACACACACACACACACACATCATACACGCATGCGCGCGCACACACATCACACACACATCACACACACACACATCACACACACATCACACATACACACGCATCACACACACATCACACATACACACACATCACACACACACATACATCACACACACACACATACACACACACACACCTACTTTCATGTTGGTCATGTAATCTTTTTTACTTGGCTTTTCCAAATATGTACCTTTAATAAAGAAAAATTCAGAAAGAAAGATCTAAGTAAGACCTAAAGAGGGTGAAAATTTAGTCCTTGATATGTTTTTCCCTTTTCCTTCCTTTTTGAGAAAAATAAATGTTCAAAATACTATTAATTCCCACTTTTGTTACTCTTTAACTCAATTCAATAAGTGCCATTTAGTAAGACAAATTTTTGCCAGTGCAACACACAAATTAGTGAATTTTGAAGTATTAGTTATTTATTTTGCTTTACTGCTAACATCTATCCAGTTCAAATATTCATCTTAAACTCTCTTTTTCTCTGTACTTAGGGGCTGTTTAAATATTCCAACCAAAACTACTGGTGAAGAGTCAGCCCCTTAAGACACCCTACATGTTGACAACTTTTCTTTCTTTGAGTTGCAATGTGACACTCCAAAATGGTCAAGAGTTTTTTACTCTCACACCCACACATGTCTGCAGCATACGATTCCACCCACACATCTGTCTGTTAATGACACAATCAATTCCTACTCTGAAACCATTTCCTTAGAAATGAATATGTGTTCATTCACTGAAATAGACTTTACAGAGAGAGAGCTCACACACATGACACACTGTCACTGAGACCACACTAGTTAGAAAACACATGAGCCCCAGCACTAACTCTGAATAAATACACAGACAGAGCAATGGTAACTCAATTTATTCCTAGGCATCTTATCATTTAAAATAGACTTTATGCAGAGTATAGTGGTACACACCTGTAATCCCAGTACTTGGGAGGGTGAGGCAGGAGGATTGCAAGTTTGAGACTGGCCCTGGATATACAATGAGAAACTCTCTTTTAAAAAAAACAAAAACAAAAAAAGTTTGTTTCTTTTGAAAAACCCATTCAAACATACCAGAACACGAGAGACAAATAATTATGTTTTGTCTTTGAAGACTGAAATCCAATATCAGCCTCATTATGAATGTGTAAAGACAGCTCAAAAGTGACAGATCTTGTCCAATGTCCCACACTCACCTCCATCACTGAGCACAGCCAAATGAGCATCCACACAGAATAAAGGAACTCTGGGTCATTCAAATCTGATATTGCCGGGAAGTAAACTTCTAAGTGAGGAGTGCTGATATTTGGTGCCCCAGCCTGGCTTCATCTCCAGGTTCTTCACCGAGCTGCTTTCCTAACATGCTGGCTGGCGGGCAGCAGTCATTCTCCTTTTCTGGGTGACTATGGTTAGATATTCAGGATCTCTTTTCTCTCTGTGCTTCGCTGACCTTTCAGTTGGATCAAGGACTCTAGCCATAGCTGAGGTTCCTGAGACACATCCCTTCCATGGGGTACGGCTTGAGGTCCCACATCCCTTCCCTCTGAGTCCCCACACTTCTCATTCACATCTTTATTGTAGGTTGTACTGTCTGTAAGGGAGATTAACCTCTTTTCTTCCCCTTCCTTGTCTTCACAGGACGCATTGAAATTTTCATCACAGATCTTCCAAGGACACATTACAGGATTTTGTAATAGTAAACATATGGAAAGTATTAGACATATTTATTGCCTGTACATACTGTAAATGCATTGGGATCAAACTGTCTCCCCAGGAAACTGCACATTGGTCATGTGAATATTTTTTTCTTTTTTTGCCAAGGCTAATCCAATTATTATTATCACTGTTACCATAATTTATTTTGTCAAATGATGTATTTATTTTGTAAATGTATCTTGGTGCTGCTGACTCTGTCTATTTTTTGTAACATAATGCACTTTAGGTATACATATCGAGTATGTTGATGAATTTAACATGAAAAAGTGTCTCTATTTTGTGGTTGATTTTAATGAATGCTGAAATATAATTATCTAGACTGATTTCCTTCTGTGCATGTAAAAATGGCAATATTTTAAATCTGTAAAGAATGTCTAATAAAATATAATCTAAATACACCATGACTCACAATGTGGATTTTTATCCTTTAAAGTTTCTAATCTGAAGAACGTAGTGAAATTTTTTTAAAGGTCTACTTGAATATAATCGTAAGCTTAATATGTTGATATGGGCATCTATTCCAACATGCCCACATTAGCTTTTAGTTAAAAACCACTTAAAGTGTACTTTGTCCAATATTTCAGTTCAAGTCAATAGAATGGCTGAACAACCTGGACTTCAAGTTGAAATGAAGACAAGACAGAGCAAAAATAAGCAGAGAAGTCAGGAGAAAAGGTCAAAGAGGACTTCCAGAGTTAAGACCCAGACAGAAAAGGGCGTGAGACTTCAACACTCTGAATAAATGTTGCCAATGTAAAGTTTAGTTTGTAAGAGCTTGCTCTCATTCATAACAATAACAAAGACCTGCTTGGGAATTCTGCTGGTTACGGTTCCTGCTGGAGCAGGAAGAGTGAGTGGTGTGAAAGCTGGAGGACAACTCCGAAGGCCTGAGAGTGAGGGCCTCTCTGCTGCAGCTTCAGTCTCTGGAGCTCAGGATGCCAACAGCACACTTGAAGCTGCACAGGGAGCCGCTTCTCCACTTTGAACATCACTCTAGCTCTTCCTCTCTCTACATTCAGATGAAATTGTGTTCTGTTTTGTCTTGTTTTGTTTTGTTGTTTTTCAAGACAAGGTCCCTCTGTGTAGTCCTGGCTGTCCTGGAACTCACTCTACCGACCAGACTGGCCTTGAACTCAGAGATCTTCCTGCCTCTGCCTCCCAAGAGCTGAGATTAAAGGCATGTGCCACTACCACCTGGCTTGAAATTGTGTTCTTTAATGGTGTTCAGTATAGGACACACAAGCAAAATCCAAACCAAACACACAAATGCTCGGGAATGATCTGTCAATGCCCGACCTCCTACTCAATGTCTATTGGGTGTTTGAGGGCACTTAAGAAGTAAAAATGGAGTACCTTCCTTCAGGGTTTGTCCACACCAATGCACAGAATACACAAATCAGCACAACACTATCTACATGAAACTATGAAATGTTGCAAACACCGTGTGTATTTTTAAAAGGAAAAAGAAAGAAACGTAGGGAGATCATAATAGGGGTTGGACTGGCTTTATCAATATTGTCTCTGGCTTCATAACCTTCAAAACAAGATTCTTCTTACCATTTGTAAGAATTCTAAACCTATATTGACAGATAAATAAGAGACATTGCACTTATTTTCACTTATGGTTGTCAGAGATGATTTCACATCTACAGGATATTTGGAGGTTAAGGGATGATACATTAGCCCTGCATAATGCAATTACTTTGGAACACGTCAACAAACAGCTATAACCCATTTTACAAAACTCCATCTGAGAGTCTAAACCTTGGTAAGAATGCACTCAATCTTTCTAAGGTGTCCCCATGAAAGAGGTGTCTCTAAGCCAGGCATGGTGGCACATGCCTCTAATTACAGCCCTTGGGAGGTAAAGACAGACAGATCTCTGTGAGTTTGAGGTCAGCCTGTGAGTTCCAGACCAGTCAGGGATAACAGAGGGACCCTGTCTCAATGACTTAAAAAAAGAGAAGGAAGAGAGAGAGAGAGAGAGAGAGAGAGAGAGAGAGA
>CABHPQ010151340.1:1481-28571 GCA_902168405.1 Peromyscus aztecus
AGAGAGAGAGAGAGAGAGAGAGAGAGAGAGAGAGAGAGAGAGAAAGAGAGAGATACACCCCTCTTGGTGCTTTTATTTCTGTATGTAACACTAATTAGTACAGATTTAGTTTTAGAGGGTCAAAATATTAAAGATTAGCTTTCAAAATTAGCTCTATGCTTTAGCAATTGGTTTTCTAATCCAATTAAATTTAAATGTCTAAGAACTGTACTTCTATTCATAAAGAGATCAAAGAGATCACAGATTAAAACTTCAATGGAGATATTCAATATATATGTCTCAATGGAAGATGTACAATATTTAGTAAACTATGGCATAAATAGATGTTCTCTCATTTAGGTCTCATTATTCTATTTAGAGTGCATTTGCAGAGTAAATTCAATTTAAAACAATTGTTTCGGGGCCTTTAGATTTCAGAATTATAGGTGTCAATTATTTTAAATGAGGTATCACAAGATGCATTAGCCACTAACCAAAAGTAACCACATCTTTGCAGTGTTGAAGACAGGGATTGACCATTCTTCTGTAACTCTGAACGTCCTAAAATATTTTAATTTTTCCAATGTTATGCTATTTGTATTCATGAAAAATATGTTATTCATGGCACCAGAGAGTTTGCTTTTTAGTCTTGAGTTCAGTTTCCAATACGCATGCCAGGCTATTCACCACCACTTAAAACTCCAGATCCAGGAAAACTTCTGGCCTTTATGGACACCAGCATACATGTGGCATCCATCCCCTCACACACGCATTAAAATAAAAGGAATCTTTATTTTTTTTAAATCTTCTTTAATGTCAGCCATTTAATTATACTGGCTCAACCTTCTGTTCAACTCTTTCAGTTCCACTTGTAGGATGTGCTATTTATCTTTATATCACTATGCTGTACAGATAATTCCCTTTTTATATTTATAAATCATGTTTTCTATCTTCAAAATGAGATAGTTTGGTGGCTAGAAAGAAATACGAGTACTAACTATAAAAGGATCCAAGAACTGAGTATAAGAAATGTAACTGCTACCATTGAAGGGAAACATACAAAATCAATTGACCTAAGCAAGAATGTTAATATAGTTGATGAAAGAATCACTACTTTAAAAGACTGATTAGCCAACCTCAAGAATTCAGCCCTAAAACATACTGGGAGTCCTCAATGTATTCATGCATCAATATTAACAATAATTGAAGAATAAGGAAACATATAGGAGAAAATTCAGCAAAGTAACAAAGACATTAAAAAATAAAATATAAACTTGGTAAACAAATCAAATAACACAATAGAAATCATCATCAAACATACAAGAACAGGAACAATGAGAAGAATGAATATCAAGAATAGAAGACTAAGCCAGCACAATGATACATATAGAAACACATTAAGAAAGAAAATTAATGAACATGACCATGGGATATATTCAAGAAAACAAAATGCAGTTCATGACAAAAGGCATGTAATAAAACCTAATGCTTAGTCAAGACAGTAGATAAAATTATTACTAGGTATTTCTCAAACATAGATCAAGAAGTAGACAAACACAGAAAAATAACTAGAAATCTTAATAATGACAGGTATATTAAATGTTTTCATACTAAATCTTGAGGTTCTACTCATAAAGCATATATGAAGAGGCACAATAGTTCACACATGTCTACACTCAATATAAATGGCATATTTCAATATCCCTATTATTACATCTAGATATTTAAATATGTACTTAAAATAGTAAAAGAAAAAGAGCTAAATTATGTCATAGGTTGATATCTACAGAGCATTACACTCAACAGATTGAAGTTTCACTAGATGGTCAACATGATACCTCCTCTAAAATTGATTGCATTATTAGCCACGAAGGAAGACTTGTTTAAAATAAACATAAAATCAATTCCTCACATTATATCAGAACAAAAAAAATGTAACCGCAACAAAAATGTCACCAAGACAAACCTGAGAAAAGAAACAAACACTTGAGGATTGAAAAAAAAAGTGCACTCTTGTACAAAATGTATTTTGCAATGGGATGGTCTTTTTGTATGCTGTGAATATTTGTTGCTACCATTGGTTAATAAAGAAGCTGCTATGACCTATGGAAAGGCAGAATATAGCCAGACAGTGAATCCAAACAGAGAGACAAGAAGAAGGTGCAGTCAGAGGAGATGCTGAGCACTGCCAGGGGGTAAGGAGGTTGGGTAGTGGGGGTGGGCACAAGATGCAATGGAACACAGGTAATGCCACAAAGCCACGTGGGAAAACTTAGATTAATAGAAATGTATTGAATTAAGTTGTAAGAGCTAGTTAATGATAAGCCTGAGCCATAGGCCAAACAGTTTGTAATTGATATAAGCCTCTATGTGTTTACTTGGGACTGAACCACTGAACAACACAGGAAAACCTGAGCCAACAATTTTCAGTTGAAGAAATCAAGACTCAAGATACAAATTTGTAATGTGAACACTTATAGAGATAAACTTTTCTACTGGGGATGATTTATTTTTGTTTTAGAGGTTTTAGTAGTTTCTTTAGTAATTTTTTATTTGAGATTTTACTTGAGTGGTAAACAGGAGGAAACTGAAATTAACATGTTTGTTTCTACTTTGGAAAGGTGGACTGGCATAGAAAGTATGCTCAGATTGGGACATGGGGATGGAAGCAAGAGAAATGGTGGCTAAAGGTAGAAAAGTTAGCATCAGGATTAATAAAAAGTATTGAAATCTTAAGAAACTTTCAAAACGGTGACACTGACACATGGAATATTATAAACTATCAAAAGATTTGTGCAACTCAGTGAGGTCATCGTCTTCAAAATGCAAACAGCTCAGTTGTACGGTATCTGTGAAGCACAAAAGATACTATGAAATGAGTTATGCCAACACATAAGTGTAAATTACTTTCTATAATGTCACTGCCTTCTTTCTGCCATATATATTGACATTTTTCTATGCAATGTCATTATAATTTCATGTAATTTTAATTTTGTGTTATCTAGCTATAATTTAGATCAGAATCATAGCAATGATTACTTGATGTCTATTATAGCATACATAGCTTTTGAAAATGTTTTAGCAGAATTCCTTGTCTTACTATTGCTTTAGCTTTTTTTCCCCATATAAACCTACATTAGGCAATATGATTATATTCCAAACACATTTTGATTTTTTTTATGCTTGTCTTAGAATTTCCTTTGCTGTGATTATACATCATTAGCATAGCAACTCTTATAAAGGAAAGCATTGAGTTGTGGCTGTCTTAGAGTTCCAAGGTGTTGTCCCTTATCGGTAAGACAGAAAGCATGGCAGCACACAAGCAGACATGGTGCTGGAGAAGAGCTGATTGTTCTACCTGCAGATCTACAAGCAGCAGAAGGAAAGAATGGTCCACTGGTCCTAGCTTGAGCTTCTGAAACCTCAAAGCCCACCACTTGTGACAGACTTCCGCCAAGAAGGTCACACCTCCTCCAAAAAGTCCACACCTCCAATAATGCTACCCGCTATGACTCTACAGGGGGCATTTTCATCCAAATCACTACAATGCTCTAAGTAAAAGTATTATTTATTCTTTATGGGTTATCTCTCTTCTTGAAAATTAATAGTTCATAGAGCCAAGTTTATAAAATAACCATATACCTGAAATGTGTGATTGTCAAAGGTGTACTTTTAGTGGACAAATTTTTATATTAATATTGATAGAAAAATTATACCTTATGAGGTTATGAATTCACATGAATCTTTCCCAACTTGACACAAAAAGGCTGCTTTGCTTATGATATATGTTTGATAGGTCAATAAATTTCTTAAACTTTAACACTGAACAATGAGTTATTGAGATCAGCTCTAAATGTAATAATGGCAATTACGGATAGTTTCAAAACAAGAGTAATTTACTGATGGAGTGTGGAGGACCAAAAGGCCTTTTTCACACAGATGAACATTGCAGAAGCCAGGAATGTTAATCACATAGCTTACCTCTTCAGTAGAATGAGGTGCTACCTATTCCTCTTGGAGTGCTGGGAAAAAATATATTTTACAAACTAGTAATCCTTTGCTATATTTTGATCCAGACTCATCCTATGTTGCCTAGAATATTATGTTTGTCTATCCCAGGCTTCCCCTTCTTAAAATCTTGAGCATTACTTTAGGTCATAAAACTCATCCTGATGAGTGATATCATTTGTAATTTACAACACCTTAATGACTTCTTTGTTATTTTATTGTCATTTTCTCTAGATTTTATCTTGAACATTATTTCTAAGTCAACAAGAATCCATATTAGATGTATTAGAGAGGAAACAGAAACCAAGGAGCCAAACATCCACACAACAGACAAATCCAGAAAGCACTACATAAACATTATAATTATCCCAAACCCACATGTCTAAATGCCAGCAAAAAAACAAACAAACAAACAAAAAACACAATCAATAACATTCAAGGTAGTAACAAGTTTCCACTAAAGCACACACACACACACACACACACACACACACACATATATATATATATATATACTTTGTAAAATGCTTCAAAGTGAATATGTCTTAAGCATTGTTGTACTCTCAGAAGTGAGATAAGAGTAATCAGATTTTTTCCCCCAAAACTATAGTGTTTAAATATGGGTAAAGTAAAATGATCAATGGTCAGACTCTGGAAGTCCTGGCCTAGCTGCAGTATCAAAATAAGGCTGATATGAGTCTCATTTTTACCTCACTCTGATCATTTTTCCCTGCCTGCTGTAAAGCCAGCCAGGATCCTCACACAATGGAGTAGTTAAAGAAAAACGAATGATATTAGTTTGTGATATCTATGAGAAAATAGTAAATGTTTTGATTTTTTAAAGTGACCATTTTAATAATTAACTTGATTTTTGTCCTTACATATTTTAAATTAAAACAATAATTGATTATCACATTGACACAAACCATATCATTGTTTTATAATTATAGTTTAAATACTCAGTCTGCAGAGTATTGAGGCAAGTTAATGAAGTTAACATTCATAAAATTAAGGCAATACATTGATTTGGATTAGTATGGCATTGATATTATTAAAACAAATAGCTTAAAAGATTATTTTCAAGGGAATCATGGACTGATTTTGGATTTAATTGGACAATGTTTGGGATTATTAAAAAGAGAAGTTGTACGGATAAATAAATAGTACCTTTAAGCCTTACTGAACTGAGTAGGTTTTTTGACACTTTTAGTGAGGCATAAAACACTGGAAGAGACTCAAGATGAAAAATATCATTTAGAGACCATGGATAGACATGTTCAATTACAACATGCATGACATATTTGTACTCAGTATCAAAGGATTCTAGATTTTATGTGTCTGAATGTTAGAAGAAAAATGGATTGAAATATTATATGTTTTTTTTTAGTTCAATATAAAATTCAAAGCTTCTGAAAAAATGTAATAGCAAAACTTTAATTAAGATAACAATGTAAACTTAACCTTTAACTTTCAGAGGGAAAAAAATTTACACCTGGAGCCGGAACACTGACAATAACCTGCTAAGGAATTTAGAAGACATTCCAAGGGATAAGACACTCTGAAATCAAGTGAAAACTAGTCTCTCAAAGGGAAATAATAATCAAGAGTGATGTATGGCGCTTCACTTCACAGTCCATGTGGACTGAATTAGTTATTTATGATACAAATATCCTTTATATATATATATATATATTATATATATATATATAATATAAATATATATATTTAACAGACTTTAGATAGAAAATCTTTGAAATAGACATAATATATTAATAAATTATATTATCAATTAAGTGCATCGTAGTTGTCAAATTAAGCCTAGAATTGAAAAGCTAGTGTTATTAAAACTAATATTTTGTAATTTAATATATACATGAATTAAGAGGGCTATTATTAGATACTCCCATTAAGACATATGGACACAAAAAACAGGTAAGCTGACTGTAGATCTCTTTTCCCTGTGCTCCTCCAGATCTAATCCCTCAGTTTCATCCTTATCTCTGTAGAGAAAGAGCTACAACAATCTTTCCTGTTCCCCTGCACCCATCTCCCATGGACCCCACAGATTTTCCCCTCCCATCATTCTTTGCTTTGTTCTATACACTAACCTCAGGAGGCACTCTCCGATCACCCAATGGCTTCTGCTCCCAGGGCATCAAGCAGGCTGACAGTGGATCCGCACCTCCACTTCTGTTCCTCCAGACTCAACCACTCCAGTCTTATCACCAGCTCAAAGCAAGAAAACCTGCAGCTGTATCCCTTTCCTCTCTGGCTCCTCCCCACCAGATCACAAAGAACTTCTCTGCCAGTGGCCATGTGAGAGAAGAAGAAGATGGCAATGGACTTCAGGGATTCTACCCACCAGAAAAAAGAAAAAACAATCCAGATAGGCAGGTCCCCAGAGCCTTGGCTCCAGAATGTTTCTTGAGACTGCTGTGTCTTTGCATGTCTGCCACTGCCATTTTTCTCTGGCCTCTGGCACGGTGTGAATGGGTGTGGGGGGATCCCCACTGACCTTAGTGTAATATAATTATCTCATGGAAATATCCTGTTCTATTCAGCATTTTCATCTGTGGATTATTATGAAGATGATTTCATCCTAAGCTGGACTATTTAACTAAAACAAAGATTTTTATGCAATAATAGTGTCAGCTTAAATTGAATTTTGATGGTTGAGGGTTTTTAATAAATGTAGTAAGGGATTATGGTAGAGGTTCATTTAGTGGACAAATTAACACAGGTTAAAAGCAGGATAAATGTTGCCCCTGCTTCTGACAAAGCCGAGGCTGCAGAAGATAGCAAATAAACCAAGGAAGTGTCACACTTTCTACTTAGGAACCCTATAGACTGTGCCTTAGGTTAATGATTAAGAAAAATAATTGAGTCCCAGCATCCCTGCTAGCTTAAATTATTTTAATCTTAATGTTAGAAAATGTGTTCACAGGTTTTGGAGTGTATCATAGCTGAAACAAAGATTTAAAAATAACAAGGTTAGATTGAAATGTTTTTGTGAATAGCATTGAGGCGAAAAACCTAAGGAAACAATCTAAAGCTTTAGGAAGCCACATAGTTGAGTGAGGGACTTGTTAAGGTCAGGGAACAAGAACACAGTAGCAGTCTTATTAATGGCTGATATGCCTTCCTTGCTATGATTGTTTGATAACCGAAGGTGATGATTAATTCCATATACCAATTTCTGCCATCAGCTTCCTGATAAGATTTAAAAAACTGTTGAAAACAAATACTACTCGTCTACAAGGAAAAATTGTACTGATAAAATTACTCCTAATGATAATCTGTTATACATGTCGATCAGTGCCTTACCCAGTCATTAGAGAAACTTGTCAGCAGAAGGGAACAAAAAGAGACCTTCATCCAGGCATTATGCAGTTAGAGAGTCTAAATGGGATATATCCATCAAATCCCACCCCTCAGAGTTCATTGAACACCAGGGAAAGAGAGACAGAAAGAATCTAGGAGGTAGAGGGGATGGTGGGCACCAGTAGAACAAGGTCCATGGAATCAACTATAACAGGAGCATATGAACTCACAGAGACTGAAGCACCATACACAGAGAATGCACTGATCTGCTCCAGGTTCTCTGTACAGTTTTCAAATTAAAATTTCTCTGGAAGTCCTGAGTGTATGAATGCTTGGATCTCTCATTCTTGGCATGATATTAAGACTCTTTTCCACCTGTTGGGTCATTTCATCTAAGTTCAATATGATAGTCTGGGATTTATCTTATTATATTGTATTTTGTTGTGATTGGTTATCACTTATAAACCCATTCTTTTTTAATGAGAGACAGAAAGGAAGTGGATCCAGTGTAAGGAGAGTTGGGGAGTAACTGGGATTAGTAGTGGGAGGGCAAACCATAATTGGGACATATTATATGAAAAAGAATCTATTTTTCATGAAAGGTTAAAAAAAGAGATTTAAATATATACACAAAGAAACGATCACCAATCCTCCATATATATATATATATATATATATATATATATATATATATATATATAAAACATGACTACTGAGAATTCTTGAATAGGCTAAAACATAAAGGAAAAAAAAGCTTGAAAGAATTCATAGTTCTGCAATCTCAATGACACAAATATTTTATAATACTAGATTATTCTTATTAGAAGTGAGAAAACACATTTATAGCATCTAACTATAAAGTTAAAAATTTTCATCAATTTCTTCAAAACTGAGAAATAAGTCTTCAGTTTAAAATTTATGATTATTCAATTATCAGGTATTTCATTTTTACTTTACTCACAGGTATGTATGTAGAAGTCTTCTTGCGAATGTAGAGAATGAAGTTTTTCACTGACATTTCTATTAACATAAACATTTGTGCTGAAATGGATGTGTATTTAATAAATGATGCATGGTATCTCTAGTTGCAATCAGATTTATATTTTATATTCTGAGGTAGGATGCTGAAAGAATGCATTGTGCAAGGGGGGATGTCAAGAAAATGACAGATGATCATCACCTAGCAAAGAAGTGGACATTTTCTAGTTGATTTTTGTCTCTCTTGTCAAAAATTCCTGTGAGGTTTCAGGCTTTCAAAAAAATTGACATAGTGATGAATGGATGACAAAAAGTTACAGAAAAATTTAAAAACCTGAGTCCTACTTTCATTATTTCTTCAGTTCATTTCCAAAGGAAATACATCACTATTAACTAGGTCATGCTATAATCTTTGTATTCATAATGATTGCTTATATTGACTATTTTTTAAGAAAAAAGGATTTTGTATAAACATCAAACATTGCACTTTATCTAAGTCTGTGATAATACTATACGCCTTAGTTTTTGAAAAAATATTATATTTATTCTTCCATTATACTAATTAAGTTATATGTGTTACACTAAGTAGTGATTCCTTGTTTTATTTCATTAAATGAATGATGTTAGAAAATTCCATATTATTCAAAACATTGCTTTTTAAGGTGATTAGATGAGTGAACACAGATGCATGCTTCTATCAGAGTGTTTTAGTTAGGGTTTCTATTGTGGTGAAGAGACATCATGACCATGGAAAAACTCTTATAAAGGAAAATATCTAGTTGAGGCTGATTTGCAGTTTCTGATGTTTAGTCCATTATCATCGTGGAAAGACATGGCAGCATGCAGGCAGACATGATGCTGGAGTGGTAGCTGTGAGTTCTACATCTTGATCCACAGGCAGCAGGAAGTAAGCATTCTCCCACTGGATATAGCTTAAGCATATAGGAGACCTCGAAGCCTGGCGCACAGTGACATTCTTCTTACTACAAGGCTGTATCTACTCCAAGTCCTCCCTCATAATAGTGTTACTCCATACAGGCCAAGCACTTAAACACGTGAGTCTGTGGGGACCATAACTATTAAAACCACCCCATCAGAATACTGATGATAGTCTTGATGTCTTGAAGACTATCATTATACAAATAAATATAATCAATTAAACAAAATACTAGAAAAAACTAATATATACTAGAAATCACAATTCGTATAATCATTTGTTGTCTGCAATTCATTGGTTAGTAACTCGTAGAAGATTTATCTTTTGTAACTTGTCACAAGTCCAAGGAGTTTAGTTTTAATAGAGAAAGTGTGTTAAAGACAAACCTAGCTTCAGTAACAAACATTATTGATTAAATTCATATTTTAAACATCATAAAGTAAGAATTATGAGAATGAAATAGCTAAATAAGATGTAAAACTATACAACCAGTCAGGGTTCATGAATAAAAGACTACAAAATTCATAGACTTAAATGGGATATTTTATATAACCCCTCCTCTTAAGGCTCAAAGGTTATGTGAAAGAAGGAACAAAAATATTGAAAGAGTCAGAGATGGTAGATGACTACCAGGAAACAATATTCTCTTGACACAGCAGAGCAATTTCACAGATAAATTTGCAGTCATTAGGAACAACATACACAAGGACTTTGCAAACACAAGCCAGAAAAATTCCCAGCATAGGAGAGGGATAGGGACAAGAAACCCCAATTCTGGTACAGGGGCTACTGGCAATTGAAGAAGAAGGAAACTAAGTTTTCTTTAATTATGTTTACTAGCTATATCAAAAGGTAATTTTACACTGAAGTAAATTAAATGACACTTAAATTTTAAACTTGATACCTCAACTTGTATATTGTTATGTGATTTTTTTCATAATTCTTTGCTGAAGACCAAACATTGACTTTGAGGCAGTTATACCTAGTTCTTTCTTTTAAATACATGGGAGATAAATGCACTTTTTTGAAAAAAAACTATATTAGCAAGTACTTCAAAGCTTACACTGTATTTCATTTCTATAACTTGTATAATTGCCTGCAATCTTAGATTGCTTAAGGCCAACTAAATGGACAATTATTATAATTTTATTTTTCAATTAACCTTTGGACAACCCTCAGATCTGAAATTTCCTCTTAGCATGTATCATAACAAGAGGACACTGTGAGCTATTTCAATGTTATTTTTCAGACAAATATTATGTAGAGACCAATTTCAAAAGAGTACAATATACTGGATTGTTTCTGCCACATTGTGTTTCATAACTGTACTTTTAATTCTCAAGGTAAATAAAATCTTTACTTGTCTTGAGGATGCAAGAAAAAAGAACACAGTGTAAATAAAAAATGTATTTTACTTATATAATATAGGTCCCATGGAAATACCACTAAAACCAAAAGCTGCTACATTATTTCTTGACAGTAATTAATTCTTTCAGATTAGATTGCTAATCAATTTGGATTTGTAGTTGCCCTTGCTTACTGTGTAGTCATTCTGGAAATGATATATGTCAAATAATAATTATTTCTTCTCTCAGAAATCAAAGCCATGTCATATAGTTTTCTTTTGGTTTGTGTTCACAAAAAACAGATCTGTTGAATTTTTTAAGTTTTATAATCCTTTCTTTCCTTTTCTCTATCCATAATTACATAGTGTTAATCAAATATGTAATAAATATATATATCTGTATTAAGGCCTACTGATAAGGATAGGTTTAAAGTTCTGACATTTTTAATTGACAAGATGAAAAAAGCTTATTTTAAACAATATTCAATTCGAATGATTTTATACCTGAAAACCTGATTTATACTTCAAATCTCATTTACCACAAATTATGATCTTATTATAAAATAAATGACATTGTTAATTCTTTGCAAAAGAAAATATTTGAAGATAACAAAGCATAGATATATAAACATTTAACTCATAAAACTAGTTGAGAAATCTCTAAGAAGTTATATAAAATTTTAATAGTACATATTCTATGTTTGTATGTGCATTGCAAATAATTAAAAGAACACATCCTGAACTTGGAGAGACTTATACACTGATTTATCTCCTTTATCTATACTCTAAGAATTGGGATTATTACAATAACAATTATAGTTTAGATGTTTATGAATTTTATTGTGTTAAAGTTAGTAAGTATATTAACAGTAAATGATAATGTAAATTTTATAATATCAAAAATTTCAACATCCCCCTAATAGTATCTGAACAGTAACATTAAAATATATATGATTACAGTTCTTTTGTTGTAAAAATATAACCAGAATCAGGTTGCCATATTTAAAAATAATGAAAAGGCCTGGCAATGGGGGCACATGCCTTTAATCCCAGCCCTCTGGAGGCAGAGCCAGGCGTATCTCTGTGAGTTCAAGGCCAGCCTGGGCTACAGAGTGAGTTCCAGATAAGGTGCAAAGCTACACAGAGAAACCCTGTCTTGAGAAACCAAAATAATAATAATAATAATAATAATAATAATAATAATAATAGTAATAATAATAATAATAATAATAATGAAAAGAAAATAAATAAATAAATTGTATATATTATACACAACATATATATAATATAATATATTTTATCATTATATGATATATGTAATACTATAAATATATATCAAATGAAGTAGTAGTGTATATCAATTTGACATGCTGAAAGCTGGCACATGGTTTCAAGAGTAGAAAAGACTTAGATTAACATAAAGTTAAGCGAGTAGAAACTACGATGCTGACAAGGGAGGTTTTCTGAAAAAACTGAACCTTGAAATATCATTAGTTATCTTGATCTGGAACAGAGTTATATATAAGTATTATGGTGAAGAAAGGAAAAAAAATCTAAAGAACAATAAGATAATATTTAATTACTTCCTGTCCCCAAAATAATGTAATGAAAATACCAATGATCTGTGTTTGCCACCTTTGAGAAAAATGGCTAAATAAGGAGTAGAGGACCATAAAAGCAAATAGTTTATAAAGTTCTTTAATGACAAACATTTATCCCCGGAAAAAAAGAGATAAAAATAAAGCAAAACACAACAAAACAAAAACCAGAAATAGAATAACAATGAAAAGAAGATTCCAAATCCAAATTCTCAAGTGTGAAATATTTGCAAAATGGTAAGTCATTATGGGTTCTCAAGAGTAAGTGTGAAGTGAACAAGTTCACAGTCATGCATTTGTGTACTTATGTCTCCAATACCCCCTTACGCCTTGTCCAACTTTCTTTTGATCTGCCAGCCCACAAATAAGGACAGGGAGATATTTTATATTAATTATGAAATCTTGAACTATAGCTTATGCTTGCTCCAAACTAGCTTTTATAACTTAAAGTAACCTCTTTCTATTATTCTACATTCTGCCACTTGACTTTTTATCTCTCTTCTTTCTCTGTACTTGATTTGCTCAGTGTTTCTCTCTGGTGTCTCTTGCATATATAGATTAATAACTCTGAGTTTCTCTCTTTGCCCTTAAGTCCCACCTATTCTCTCCTGCCTAGATAATGGTCACTCAGCTCTTTACTAAACCAATCATTAGGTGCTTTCATAGAGTGTGATCAAAGATCCCACAACATTTTCTTCTTATTTTCTAAATAAAAGGGAAAAAGATTTAACTCTAACACAATAAAATTATATACAATAAGAACAATTTTCAAGTACATTTACAATGCTCAATACATTTGTATTTGGCAAATTGAGAGAACTATTCTATTATCTATCCTATCTGGATGAGTCCAAAGTTTTATATCTAAATCACATTTTATTGTAACTTGTACTACCATCTTAAAATATTTTTTTAGACATTAAAACATTTTATTAAACAACTTAAGCTTTTATGTCTCTCAACCTTATAAACTTTATACCTCCTTTGTAAATTTCTTTTATGAATTAGGTAACAAAGGAAACAGTATATCTCTCTAGTCTTTAACCTCATCAGAGAACCAAGAAGGATAAAATATTACCTGAGTAAACAGCAAATTCAGAGAAATAACTTCCAAAACTGTAGAAAGCACAGAAACAAATGGCTGCCTGGAAAGTCACCCAAGTTTCCCCTGCAATGTTGTGGCATCTATATTTAGCATACAGGCCTAGAATATCTGACCGGCTTTTCTATGAAGTAGGAATTTTTGAAGAACTGTCCCACATTGTTTTAACAAATTTTGGCAGTCACCTTACTTTGTGTCCTGATTGTCCAATTTGGACAGCATACTGTCAGTAGTTGATGAAAGGGTGGTTTCTTGTCCAGTGGCTAAATTTGCTACAATGAAAGCAAACTGCATATGGAAGTTTTTTGATCATCCTTTTTTGAAGGAAATTGGTGCTGTCAGGAGCAGATGTATCTCATCATCATGAAAAGCCTTCTGTTATCAAAACATCTTATTCTTTAGGTCTCTGAAGTGTTTGAAGACCATTTACCTAAAATATATCTCTGTTTGACTTGAAAACATACCTAACATGACTATGCGTTTGATTGTTATAGATGACTAGCTACTATCATGCATGTGTTTATTATCCTATGCAGTTTATAACAATAACATTCAAGGACTAGAACTTTACATTGCATTTTTAAGTGGGCTACATAGGTACAATACCTTAAACAAGAGTTGAAACATATATTTAGTATGTTATAACAAAAATAATCTTAAATTCTTACCAGTATTCAATCTATACCAATATAAAATATTTGAGATTAATAGTTGCTTTTTGCTTTAAAAGTAGATTCAATAATCTACCCTTTTACCCTATAATTCCCATATTCTCCCTTATTTAAATTTCAGTATAAGTTCACTGAAACTAGCTTCCTTTGCTGAGTTTTGCCCCTGACCATGACCAATAACAATTTGCAACTAATCCCCCCAAACAACGATAATTATCTATTATCTGCCAAATAAGCAAAAACCACCCATTCTACCTCTTGGGAATGTAGGCGATGTGTTCTCTAGACTATCTCTAGTTGTCTGGGGGTAATAGCATCTTTAGAGGACCCTGAAAAAATGAAGATAATGGTCATGTCCTGGGAGAACTCTATCTGTTGTCCAGTCTTAGCATGATGAGAAAATATAGAGCTTATCTGAAGTCCTGGCTGGGGTAGTCTATGAGGCAGGGAGTTTGTTTTAAGTTGTTTTAGATGTAGATTTTTGAGGGGAATGTAACAGAGGGTTTGTGTGAGGCAGGGTCACCTGGGCTAGTTGTCTTCATTGATGTCTGCTTCTTTGGTATTCATTTATGTCTAGTTCTTTTTTTTTTTTTTTTGAAAACACACAAACTTTTAAAGGTAATATGCATATTTGCATTAACACAAGTACGGGATGTGAGGTATGAACAAATCAGCAAAAAAAGATACACTGTTCTATGTAGGAGTAGGTAAAGGGCATCTATCAACTTTATAAATCTGTTTGGACTGCAGAAGCAAACTGCAATACACATCTCCATCCATGTCATATGAAATGATGATATGTAATAATAAGTCATAAGGACTCTGTAACTAAAAAGATTTATCATCTCTCATCCCATCTCAGAGCTGTTCCCATGTCAAAGAATCAGCTTATATGTTACCTTCTGTTTTTCTAGTTTTTCTTGGGTTCTTTCTTCATGACTGCAACCAAGATTTTCTAGGGGTCTCCCTTAGTCAAATATTTTCTTCATTAATTTTGAAGGGATCCATAGCTTTTTGTTTACTATGGAACAAAATCATAACCACTCTCCCAATGCAACAGATTTTCTGACTTCTATTCCAAAGTTAAAACATCCTTAAAATATATAGACTGGTTTAATTCAGTAGTTTTTTTTTTTCCATAGCCCAATATCTCTCAGCAGCTGCCATATTTTGTTCATTGGGATTTAAAAAGTTCAAAGTCAACAAAGCACTAAATATGATCCAGACATCCTGGGTATTTCCCATCCTTACATGACTTTTTCTTTTTATATTAATTTACTCTTTCTTTAAGGACTTAATTATTCTTAACCTATTTATTATTTATTTTTATGACTGTCTATATCCATTTTGTTTTCTTTCTTGGCCTGGAGCTGTCTTTTTCCCCCACATCTGCCCCATATCTCTAACAGCTGAGCCAAACTTAAACTGCTCGGCTACTGCTTAGAATAGGACCCTGGTGGCTGTCTCTGCCACCTTCTGGTCTATGAGAGCCAAGGATCAAAAGCAAATATGTTAACAGAGAAAAATAAACACGTAACCTTGAAAAGAATTTAATATAGTACTATTTAAAATGAAAATAGAAAACAAAAGAGAAGACATACTTGGAAAGAACCTGCAATTTTGATGTTCCTTTTTGCTTAGGTTATTTAGAAAATATAATTATTGTTATAGTTTTTTAGTGTTATCTTGTTAAGCTCTTTCATCTTAAATTAGGCCAATGGATAGAATTAAGAAAGACACTCATTCACCTAAAAATTCAGTTACAATGGCGTCAGGTGAAAAGGTCATCAGTAATGTGCCAGATCTTGACTAAATAAATCGGTTCTTTCTACAATATCACAATTTTCTTTGGAGGATTCAGGAACAAAGAGAGACAGCTCCTTTTGTGGGGGGTGGGGGAGTGGGGGGTGGGGGGTGGGGATTTCTCTATTTTACATTTGTAAGGTCATATTTCCTGTCAACTAGCAAGAGATTCCAACAGAAATTGTTTTGTCACTCAAAATCATGAAATTTCTGAAACTTTTTGGCAACACATTGCCAGAGGGATGTCACAGCAAATGAAAGTCATTTCTTTTCTAATGAAAACATGCCACATCATTCAACGACAAATATGTTTTTTATCTAGAAAGAGGTGCTCTTTTCAAAAAGTTAACTTCATTTTTAATCCTTAAAGGCAATACATTTTTATTAAATGCCAATTATGGGCAACAACCCGAGAATATTTCTCTTGGACTTTTGTGCATATTGGAGATGAAAGATTCAGGTGTGTGGATTGACACTTATGTGCTTCACATTCATTAAATACTTGTTCATTATCTGTATCATTGTCTTCTAATATTTATTTTATATTTTACAATGCAGCTGCACTCCTGTTGAGCTACACCTGGCCTGGCTCCAGAGAGTAGCACCTAGTCCTAATCCATCCTTTGTTTAACCAATACCTTTTGTTTCTCTACTGCCCTATTTGAATATTGTCTGAAAGACACCTAAGGATACAAAGCCTATTCAAAACTTGGTTCAGGAAACCTAGAAAACAGTGGTACCTGAGAAACTGAGGAATTTCCATTTGGCATTGTATCTTTGGTAGCTCCTTTCAGGTTGTTTTGAGCATATGGAAATTAACTGGCCAAAGTGTAAACAGAGAGAAAGTAAAAATGCCCTGGGTGAAGAGAAAGTGCTTCATTCCTTAGAGGCTGGACATCCCTGCAGCCACAAAAGGCTAAATTCATTCTTAAGGTGCCTCTGAGTCTTCTTTCCATGGATCCGCATGCACTCATACACCCGTGCCACAAAAAACTGCAACATTACAAATAATTTACAAGAGGATATTAAAACAATTTGTTAATGATAGTGAGATTGCAAAATAATAGCTAAATAATTTACTTATTAATAATTAATAATAATTTATTAATTGTTTAATATTATTTATTTTAGTTGGCAATAATTGTTAATTATATTAATTTATTATTGCGAAATCAAAAGTTGAGTCCTTAGTAACATGGTAAACATCATATATATATATAATATCTGTGAAATGAAATTTAGTATAGTTTGTTATATTTTGTGACCAGTGCCTCCTAATTTGTATAATAGTAAATGATAGTACAGTAGTGATGTAAGTTTCAATAACTTGCAAATATGTTTACCAGTAATACATTCATTCTCGGCAAATTTTATCTTTACATATTTTGACCTAGTGTTTTGCTGTAACTATGTTATAAAGCACATTTTTATTTATCCATGTCCCATTTTTATATTAATCATAAATCATACAATAAATTAATAAAATTTTACTATAATTTAATTGTAATAATATTAGAATCTCTCTGAATCTACATCAGAGAAACTATGAAACTATTTACACAGTAGATGGCAATTAATGATCAATACAGAGACCCACAACTGCTCAAGGGACAGAGAATATGAGATTGCCTTAGTTCTCAGATCTCAAGGGGACATTTATATCGCACCACATTCCCCCGAGGTTCAGGGATTATTGTGAAATAGGGTGAAAGGACTGTAAGATACAAAAGTGAAGGATGGCTCATGGAAAAGCTGTCTTCCAGACACAGCAGGGAAGTTGCGCAAATGAATTTGCAGTGTTGTTGCAGTGCATGTTGTCACAACATGGAAGAGACCTGTGTAGTCCGAAGCCAGACAATTCTAGCATGGAGAGGGTACTTAGCCAAGAAGTCACACCTAGCTGAGGAGTCTCTGTCAGTTAATAACTGGTAATGAGGAAGAGGCAGTTTTATTTCAATATGTCCAATATAGGCATGACCCAGTGGAAGTCCACACACCCAAAGTAATTGGGCAACAGAAATTGGCATTCGTGGGTATAGAGGTTATAGAGCTTGTGGATAGGTAAGGTTGTGATATAAAAGATATTGCAGGAGGGGAGTGAATATGATATGATCAAAGTATTTTGAATAAGATTCTTAAAGATCTAATATGAATTTTTAAAAATCACATTAATGGCATCACAACTCAAATACACATCTTAACACTCCATTTAAAATTCTAAACTCTTGTGGTGAATTGCAAATAATATGTACCTATTATGTCAATGCATTACCATTAATTTATTTAATTTTAACATTTTGAAATTATGTGCATGTGTGATTGTGTGTGTGTTTATGCATGGGTATAAGTTATCTGTAGAGCTCAGAATTAAAAAACTTGTGGGATCACCTTGAGTTGGATTTAAAAGCAGCTGTGAGCCAGCGTGAGCACTGGGAACCAAACTCTGGTCTTCCCTCAGAGCAGTGTGATCCTAACTGTTAAGCCATCCTGTAGTACCCTGAACACATTATGTTCAACAGCACCTCCATACGGCATATTTGATATGGATTCACAACATGCCCCCACGGTTGGGCATGGTTGCACATGCCCGGCAGGACCTAGTCACTTCCACCCAGTCATTTCCGGGTCAAAACATCTCGTGTGACCAGGACCCGATGTTTTTGCGTGGTTGAATAAAGCACGCAGTGCAACCATGTGATCTACGCGCATGTGTGAAATAGCCACACGGGACTGTGTGCGCAGGCGCCCCAGCCTTTATAAGCTGGCGCCATGATTCCCGGTCCCAATTCACTCACGTGTCTTTCCCAGGCCTGTGCACATCTGTCCCTCTCCCCTACCTTAATAAAACTCGTTAGTGGATTCTGTCATGTTTTGTGACGGTTCCTCACAGGGTAAGAGCACTGCAAAAAAACCAACAATATTTCTATCACTTTAAATATAGCATATTTAAAGAAGAATAAACTCAATTCTTTTCTGAAGTTTTAAAATTCCTGAACTCCTAGATCAGAATTAGAACTGTGTACTTTTATTCTGACATGGGAACCATCATTATTTTCTTTTTTTAGAACCGTGTGTCAATGTCATCATGATCTTGACATATATTCTGATAAAGAGGTATTTGGTAATGAGGTGTCCCAGTACTGGGCACTGTGTAGATTAAATTGTGTGACTCCAAGAGTTAAATTTTACACATTCACACAAGAAGATGGTAAGCTTACTTCTGAATCACATTGATCCTGACATGTTCCCACGAGAGAATCTGGAATCAAATCTGACACAATGACATTTTGTAGCCAAAATTGTTTTAAACTCCATAATCTATGTGTTGCAGATAAACAAAAGTCAGCCATTGTAGTGCTAAATTAGCCATTGTCAATTTGTAGATTAATAGAAATGTTTAGTGTAGAAATTTATTTTCATTATTTCCTTACTTGTGAGTGTATAGTATTATTTCATCATTTCCCCTTATTTTCCTTCTCCAAATGCTCCCTTATACTCTCTTGCTACTCTGTGTAATTTGTGGCATCTTTTTTCACTAATTATTTTTTCCTAATATATGTGTTCGTATACACACACACACACACACACACACACACACACACACACACACGTAGTTCTCTATGTAGGGTTGGTGTCTCCTGGACTGTCTCCCTTTCAAGTTAGCACATCTCTTGTTCCTGACCTAATTTTGCTCCTTTATTGGTAGTCATGCTAATGAGAATTTATGTGAATAGCTTCTCACATTACTAGAAGTCACAATCTTACAACAAACTCCATGATCTTCTGACTCTTAAAATCTTTCCTCTCTCTTTTCCACAATAAATTCTGAGCCTTTTGTGCATAAGTACAATACTAGATTTGTAGATGTATCCATTGATGCTGGACTACACAAGTCTGTATTTTCATTGGGTGTAGCTTTTTGCTCTGGTCACTGTTTTAAAAATAAGTTTCCCTCAAAAGAGGCTGAAGACTATTCTTTTCTGTGGGTAGAAGGACAAATACTTTCAATTGCATTAAGGATTATGCTCATTTAGTAAAGTGGTTGTTGTTGGTTCTCCTCCAAGATCCATGACTTCACCTTCCCTGTGAAATTGGCTAGGTTTCCAGTACCATGAATGAATTTTCTCTTGTTTAATGAGACTTAAAGCCCATTAGAACTCTGTTGTTTATCACCAAGTGTACCTGCCACTATTGCACAATTAGGGCTATCATATCATGCTTGTTGTTATAGTTTATAGGCATCACATCTGGGTAGTAAGTACAGTTCCTTCTCTTCGAACTTGCATGGTGGCTTCTGGTTCCATGAAAACTAGTCCTCAGGGAGGAGAATTGCAGGTCAGTTCCAGATCAGAGATCTATGTGCTCTAACTCTGAATTGCATGGTATCTTTAACATTAGAGACTTTCTACTTTTGGGGAGCAAACAATGTAAAGAGCAATAATCTATAATGTTATGGTCAGTGTCCAAGAATTCATAGCAGCTTTATTTGTCATAGCCAGAACCTAGAAACAATCTAGATGTCCCTCAACAGAGGAACAGTTAAAGAAAATGTGTTATATTTACACAATGGAGTATTACTCAGCTGTTACAAACAAGGACACCAGGAAATTTGAAGGCAAATTGATGGAACTAGAAAAAATCATCTAGAGTGAGGTAACCCAGACTGAGAAAGATATACATGGTATGTACTCACTCATAAGAAGGTATTAGCTATAAAATAAAGCATACCCATGCTCCAATCCACATCTCCAGAGAGGCCAAGTAACAAGGAGAGTTCATGGGGAGACACCCAGATCTCCCTAGGAATGGGAAATTGAAGATTTTGTGAGTGGACTGAGGGCTGCTCAGGATAGAAATATGAGTGATCACACTTAGGGGAGGAGGAGGAAGAATACTAAAAGAGAGTACTGGAAGGGTATTTCAGGGTCACTTAGACCCCTAGCAATAGCAGATACATAGCCTGGTCTGGCCATCTACTGTGATCAGATTGGTGCCTAGTCCAATCGTCATCAGAGAGGCATCATGTAGCAACTGATGGAAACAGAGGCAGAGACCCACAGCCAAACATTAGGGAAAGCTCAGGGAATCCTGCAGAAGATGGGGAGAAAGGATTGTTAGGAGCCAGAGGGGAGGTCAAGAACACTGTAAGAAAACTCACAGAATCAACTAACCTGGGCTCATAGGGGTTCAAAGAGACTGAACCAACAACCAGGGAGTCTGGATGGGACTGACCTAGGCACTCTGCATTTATGTTTTATGATTGAGCACTCTTTGGGTATATGCCCACTAGTGGTAAAGCTAGGTCTTGAGATAGACTGATTCCCAGGTTGCTGGCAGACCTACTGGCTGACTTACAAAGTTCTGTACAGTTGTACTCCCACCAGCAGTGGAAGAGTGTTCTTGCTCCACATTCTCTCCAGCAAGAGCTGTTGTTTGTGTTTTTGATCTTAGCCCTTATGACAGGTATAAGATGGAATCTCAGAGTCATTTTGATTTGCATTTTCCTGAAGGTTAAGGATGTTGAACATCTCTTTAAGTGTTTCTCCACCATTTAAGATCTTCTGCTGAGAATTCTCTGTTTAGATCTGTAATCCATTTTTCACTTGTATTATTTCATTTGTTTGTATCTAGTTTCTTGTATTTTTTAAAATATATTTTGGAAATCAGCCCTCTGTTGGAGGTGGGATTGGTGAAGATCTTTTTCCATTGTGTAGACGCTGTTTTGTCTTGTTGACTGTGTGCTTTCCCTTACAGAAGCTTTTCAGTTTCATGAGGTACCATTTATTAATTGTTAATCTTAGTGTCTCTGCTATTTATGTTTTGTGTAAGAAGTTGTCTCCTGTGCCAATGTGTTTGAGATTATTTCCTACTTTCTCTTCTGTCAGGTTCAGTGTATCTGGATTTATATTGAGGTCTCTGATCCACTTGGACTTGAGTTTTGTGGAGAGTGATAAATATGGAAGGATTTATGTTCTTCTACATGCAGACATCCAGTTAGACCAGCACCATTTGTGGAAGATGATTTTTTTTTCCATTGTATAATTTGGTTTCTTTCTTTTTTATTGTTAAGAAATATTTATTATTGAGAAATTGTCTATTCATTTTACATACCAACCACAGATTCCCCCCTCTCCTCCCTCCTCCCACCCCCCAGCCTTCCTCCCCAACCCATACCCCATTCCCATCTCTTCCAAGGCAAGGTCTCCCATGGGGAGTCAGCAGAGCCTGGTACATTTAGTTGAGGTGGGTCCAAGGCCCTCCTTCCTGCACCAAGGCTGCCCAAGGTGTCCCACCATAGGCACTGGACTCGAAAAAACTGGCTCATGCACCAGGGATGGATCCCAACCCCACTACTTGGGCGTCCCCTAAACAGTTCAAGCTAAACAACTCTCTTGCCTATCAAGTGGGCCTAGTCCAGTACCATGGGGGCTCCACAGTTATTGGACCACAGTTCATGGGTTTCCACTAGTTTGGCTGGCCAGCTCTGTACATTTTCCCATCATGATCTCGTCCCTTGCCCATAAAATCAGGTGTCGTAGGTGTGTGGATTTACATCTGGTTCTTAGATTTTTTTTTATTTCATTTATACACTTGTCTGCTTGTATGTCAAGACCATGCATTTTTTATTACTATAGCTCTGTAGTATAGCTTGAAATCAGGATGGTGACACCTATGGAAATTCCTTTATTGTAGAGAATTGTTTTAGATATTCTGAATTTTTTTATTTTTTCATAAGAATTTAAGTATTATTCTTTCAAACTCTGTAATGAATTGTATAGGAATTTTAAAGGGGATTAAATCTAGATTGCCTTCCAGCGATGGTGGCACATGCTTTTAATCCCAGGACTTGGGAGGCAGAGACAGGCAGATCTCTGTGAGTTTGAGGCCAGCCTGGGCTACAGAGTGAGTTGCAGGAAAGGCACAAAGCTACACAGAAAAAAAAAAAAACTGTCTTGAAAAACCAAAAAGAAAAAAACCAAAAAGGCCATTTTTACTCTGTTAATTCTACTGAGTCATGAGCATGGAAGATCTTCCAGCCTTCTGGTGTATTATTCAATTTCTTTCTTCAAAGACCTGAAGTATTTATCATAAAGTACTTTCACTTTTTTGGTTAGAGTTACACAAGATGCTTTAAATTATTTGAGTCTATTGGAAAGGTTGTTAATTCTCCAATTTCTATCTTAGCCTGTCTGTTTGTGTATAGGAAGATTACTAAATTTTTTGAGGTAATCTTGTATCCAGCCACTTGTCCAAAGGTGCTCATCAGCTGTAGGGGAGTTCCCTGGTAGAGTTTTTGGGATTGCTTATGTATAAAATCTTATCATCTGTGAATAATGATTCTTTGCCTTCTTCCTTTCAGATTTGTGACCCCTCGTTTTCTTTAGCTGTCTTATTGTTCTGGGTAGAAATTCAAGTACTTTATTTGCATTTGTTTTTCTGTCAGCTCCTTGTACCTTTATAGGCATTTCCTTATTTAGATGGGAAAAGCCTTCTTCTGTGATTTTGTAAAATATAATCTCTGGTTTTTTTTTTGTTTTGCTGAGTTTCTTCTCATTGTTTTATTCCTATTATTTTAGGTTTGGTCTTTCCATAGTGTCCCACATTTCTTGGGTGTTTTGTGTTGGGAATTTTTTAGATTTGATATTTTCATTGACTGATTAATGTATTTTCTCTATCATATCTTCAATGCCTGACATTCTCTCTATAATCTCTTGTATCTGTTGGTGATGTTTGCAGTTGTAGTTCCTGTTCACTTACCCAGATTTTCCATTTCCAGAATTCCCCCTGTTTATAGTTTTGTTATTGCTTCTATTTCCATTTTCAGATCCTGAAAAGTTTCCTTTGTCATTTTTTTCTTGGCTTTCTTTTAGGGATTCATTAATTTCTTCCATTTTTTTTGTCTTCTCAATTTCTTTAATGGATTTCTTCATATCCTCTTTAAGGACTTCTATCATCATCACATCTTTTGTTTTTTGGTTTCTCTGTCCTTTCCTGTCTTCTGTCCTAAATGGCCAAGGGTTCTGGTGAGTAGCATGTCTTCAGGATCAGTAGGGTACAAGCTCCAGGTTTTTGGATCTACAGCAGCTTCTACTCCCTCAACTCGTCCCAGTCCTCTTTCACCTTCCCTGTCTCCCAAATACACCCTCCCCCACCATTGTCTCTCCCCCAGAAAGAACAGTTCTCCCAGGGACATCAATCAAATACGCAGTAAGACCTTCACACACAGGCTAGGTGAGGCAAGCCAGTAGATAACCTCACTGTCAGGAATCCTGCCAAAATATCAAGAAAGCAACTAAAACATACATGCTGAGGAACTAGCACAGACCCATGCAGACTTCATGGTTGTCTTACTCTCTGTAAGCCCCCATGATCCCTGCTTTGAAAATTCTGCAGTCTGTGCTTTCCTGGTATCTTGGACCCCTCTGCTTTCTATATTTCCCCCTCCCCTCTTCCATTCAAATTCCTTAGCACAGAGGAGAATGTACCAGTACAGATCTCCAACCTAGGCTCTATCTCAATGTAATATTTGGCTGTGGTTCTGTGCCTCCAATCTCATCAGCTGACTCTCTTATGATGACTGGCGTAGACACTGATCTTTGAGTATAACAGAGTATCTTTAGAGTCATTTAATTTTGTTGTTGTTGTTTTTCCTTTTGTGTCTGTTTCTATTTTATGCCTCTGGTCTATTTATCCTCAGGTTTCTGGTCATCCAGGCAGTGTTGGTCATGGTCTCTCTCTTGTAGCATGGGTCTTAAGATAGACCATACATTGATTGACCATTCTCACAAGTTCTGTGCCACAATTGCCCCAGTTCATCATGCAGGCAAGAGATTGTTTGTCTTTGTTGGTCTGGGAGAAACACTTAAATGCTCAATCAGCATCTTTAGCCATCAGAGAAAGGCAAATCAAACCTACTTTGAGATCCCATTTTATATTATCAGAGAGGCTAAGATCAATAACACAAGTGACAGCTCACCCTGGCTAGGAGGTAGAGAAGTGAAACAGTCATCCATTGCTGGTGGGAGTACAAACCTGTACAGCCACTTTGGAAATCAATATGATAGTTCCTCACAGAGGTGAGAATCAATCTACCTCAAGACCCAGCTAAACCACTGTTTGGCATATACCCAAAAGACTCTCCATCCTATCACAAGGACACTTGCTCAACTATGTTTATAGTGGATTTATACATAATAGCCACAAAATGGAAACAACCTAGATGTCCCTTAATTACAGAATGAAGAAAATGTGCGTTTACACAATGGAGTATTACTCAGCAATTAAAAAAAGATGAAGAAATAAAATTTGCAGGAACTGGATAGAACTATATATCTACATTTTCCAATGGAAATTTATTTAGAAAATAAGAACTATGCTGACTTTGGGAAGTGTGTCACAGTTTCCTACCTTAAAACTTACTTGTAGAATATGGTCTGGGGTTTTTCTTCTCTATATGGAAATGAGGACTACTCTGATATTTGGGACAATATATCTCTAACCACCACATTTTTAAGGTATCCTAGAACTCCTGAACCAATTCAACACCCCCCCCCCCCAAAAAAAAAGAAAGAAAGAAAATAAAGTTGTAAACAAATGTTTTATGTTTTCAAATGGACTGTTTTAATTTATGAAAAGTATTTGCAAAGGAGTCAACAAAATTAAGGCCTATTTTGAATTAAAATGTTAATTATAGAAACATTGCATCTTTCCTATAGGTTCTACATGATTACTCTGTGAGAGTGTTTACTCAAGAGGAAATAGTGAATAAAAGTGAAAATATCACATCATTTTCAGTTCTAATTTAAAAATACATTTTGGTTATTGATTATGTTATCACATATTTCTCTAATCTCAAATTTTAATATATACCAACTTATAAATGATAATAATGCAATGACTAGTTTTATATAAATATACATATGTATGTTTGTCTGTGTGTTTGTGTTTGTGCATGTATATGATAACATTTTTTTCTTATGTGTAGGAGTATATGACTTCTGCTAAATTTACTAGAAAAGCAAAGTTTACCAGCATGGGCCTGGTAGACAGTATTAAATATGGCAGCACATATGACATGTAGCAAATGGTGTAATTTACCTCTTTGGGGAAATGCACAATGTCATTCTTGGAAAGAGTTGCATCTATCATCAGCCACAGATGTAGAATTTTCTATTCTAGTGATTACAACCTTGCTTTCAATCCTCAAGATGAATCAATTAAGCTATAGGGAACCATATGGAACTCTAATGAGACTTGGAAATGCAGTGCTTACCTAATTTACCTGGAGGCTCCAACTATTCAGGTGTGAAAAGGTGTAAAAGCATTGTATTTTCAAATACTTATAACACTCAATATGTATGTTTGTTACTATAACAAACTGTCATTTATACTTAAAATAATAAATTAATGTGTTTACTACATAGAGCTTTGCATTTTCAGCACTTTTCATGAGATTGTTAGAATCAATTTATGTTCCAAAATACAGTGAAATCTTATTTAATAATTTCTTTCTTACCAAATAACTGCTTTCCCTCAAAACTTTGTTGAAAGTCCATTACCACCATTAACAAACATACTCTAGAATTGTTTTATAATTAATTCTTGACATTTCAATATCATTCAGTAGCTATTTGAAAGTACAAATTATATATATATATATATGTATATATATATATATATATATATATATATATATATATTGACTGATGCACTTAATTCCATAGTTCACAAACATCCAGAGTACTGAGATGAAAGATGAATTACTTCAATTAATACAGTATTTTACATGTGTTGTAAGAATAAAACACTGATAAATAGCCTTATGATTCCAAGTTATTTTTCATCCATTGTCAACACAAATTTCCATTTTAAAGTGGCAAATAGAACACTGCCACATGTAATATTATCTGTGAAACTAGAAAATATGAATATGGTAAGATAAAAAGGTCAGTTTTTGAATCTACACTGAAAAGAAAAAGGAGAATCCCGAGTTTGAGGCCAGCCTAGGAGGCTTTGCTAAGGAGAAGCTGCAGCCGGGGCCCAGCCAAAAATGGTGGCAGTGGGACCATGGAGGCAGCTGCTGCTGCTTTGAGTTGCTGGCTGCTTCTCATCGTGTTGGTGACTGCGGTGATGCTGCTACCTGGGATGAAGAGTTTACTGCTGTTTATTCAGAGAAGAATTGCCAGGACCATCATGTTACAAGAAAGCATGGGCAATGGTCAGTTTGGAAAAGTTTGGCAAGAAAAATGGTGGGGAGAAATTGCTGTGAAGATTTTCTCTTTTAGGGAAGAATGTTCATGGTTCTGAAAGACAGACATTTATCAGACTGTGATTGCTCCAAACCACAG
>CABHPQ010151341.1:2604-30104 GCA_902168405.1 Peromyscus aztecus
ACACACACACACACACACACACACACACACACACACACACACACACATTGTTATCCTTCTTTATGCTACACAACAATGAAGCATTTGTCTATAGTATTGACAAGTCACAAAAGTAGATTATATATCACAATTAGTGGGAACCATCTCAGTGTTTGGACCGAGTAGCTTCAAAGCACTTCCAGTGCCAAACCTGCATCACTCCCCAGTAATATAAAAACTAAATAAATAAAAGTGATCATGTCTACTGTCTGATCATCTGCCTCTACTCTAGTCCACTAAAGCTTTATGAATCCTGACAAAACCAGCAAGATTGACTGCCCAGCAAATCAGTGAGAAGCAGTCAAACCATACTTCTGTAGTCAGCCTTACCCAACAGAAATGGTCAATGTTCTTCACAAGAATGCCTGGCTTCCTATCATACAACCAGTGCTTCAGAATTTGATCAAATTTGACCAAGGCGCTTGCCTCAGTCTCTACATTCACCTGACCCTCACCAACAGACTACCACTTAAAGCATCTTGACTATTTACATATTTATTTGCAGAGAAAGAACTTTCAAAGCTAGAGAATACAGAAAAATGCTGTGCAAATGTTCATGAAATCCAGAAACAGGAATTATTATGCTATTTAAATAAATCATCTATTTCATTTACGGAGATGTGTTGATTGCAATATATTCTAACTTCATTGATAAATAGCTATAATGGTTTAGTAATTGATTTTTATACAGTGATTTCAAAATCACTGTCTGAAGTGCAATTCCTTTCATTTCAACCTAACACAAATGATAAAAAAAAAATCCTCTCAGAATAGAGCTGAGAATGTGGCTTCATGGGCAAGAATGTCTGGGCTACAAGCATGAGGACCTGAGTTCAGATCCCACCAAATGAATAAAAAGCAAGATATGGCCACTCACATCAATAACTCCCAAATTATGGGGTGTCAGAAGAGCAGAGAAAGCAGTATTGCTATTGCTTCTTGGCTCCTGGCCTAGTTCTAGACTTAGAAACAAGGCCTGTCTTAAAGGAACAAGGTAGAGAGTGATGGAGGTCTTCAGCATTCTCCTCTATACTCAGTAATTGTAGAGAATAATTGCACACATATGTGAGCACATGCATGTGCACGTGTGCATACACTCACACACATAAACACACATACTTACAGGGGCATGTGCACACACACATTCATGTGCACATATGTATATACACTTACACACACAAACACACATACACACACACACACACACACACACATACACACACACACACACCATAAAGAAAAATTTCAGAATAAAACAGGTAAACATTTATGACTTTAAATTTATTTTTAACCATGAGATCTCACTATGAATGAATAGCTTTTTCAAAACTTAATAGTGATTTCCTTCTTAAAAACCTACATTTCTAAGGTTATAAGATGGGTTTGTATGTGAAACTTTTCCCTTAACACTTCTCTTGTAATGTGCAATAAATCTTCATCTGCCCTTATCCAATCACAGCAAAAGGCCCCTGTGTCACTTCCTGCTCGTCCCTTTTCTTCTGCCACCACTCAAGTGTGAAAGCAGGTTCCTGGAAATCGGAATATCCACGTCTGACCTTTCTCTTCTGTGAGCAGAAGCCAAACAAAGCAAGCCCTCAGTAAATGTTAAGGTGGTTTTTTTTTTAACCTGAAAAAATCCTGTATTTGTATCACTTGATTTTAGCCTAAGGACCAGCTTTGCATTCTCATTTCAACACAGTGAGAAAACTAAGTCTTTCTAAACATTTATTCTCTTTGCTCTTCCATGTTCTTCTGTATGCAGACAGAAAATCCTCTCTGAACACTGCCTTGTGGAAGGCAGATGCCTCATATCTGACCCTCCTTCTAGACATTGACTAATGGTCAGAATTACAGAGAATTCAGCACGCCATATCCTCCTTTCTTGTGCTGTATGATGCTTCCTTTTGTAATAGCATTCTCAGGGAACATGACATTTGCCACTTTCCTAAACTCTAGACGTATATAAATAACTGTGCTTTCTCGCCATTCCCTTTCCCATTTAATTTAGGTCAGTGTATTCAGGGAACCCAGGATTCACCAGCTTTGTTTCTGTTATAACCTAGTCTAGTCGTACATCTCAGCAGGTCTAGCCATCTCTTGAGTAACTAATTTCTCTTATGTTCATCTCTGCAACCAGTTACTCTGCCACTGTTAACGTTAGAAATGTTTGTACAGTGTAATCATCTCTTTTCTGTCATGTCTTCTCATTACACCCCAGTCACTGGCACTCACCGGTCAAGTTTGTGTCTCCTATGCTCCTCAACTCTGGATGGCACAGGGGACGGAATGTGTGCTCTTTTTTTGAAGAGCTTCATTTATTTGTTGTAACACTTTGAGGGTTTATCCATGTTGTAGTAAATACCATTCTTTTCATCACGCCTTTCTATGGGCCAACAATAACCCATTCAATCGATACAGCAGGTTTCATTGACTCATTTGTCATGTGATGTATAGTTGAGATGTTTTCACACTTGCCTTTGATAAAAAAAAAAAGCACTGTGGTAAGGTTTTAGGAATAGTTTTTACAAAACAAATATTCAATTACCACCTATTGTGTACAGAACTTGATGTGTAAAAGAGGATCACATGAGAACTCCATTTGCACACGTTTGAATAACTGAATAGTTAATTGGTAGCACCATTGCACATTACCAATGCTGTAGAAAAAGGATTTCAGTTCTCAGTTTTGTTGATAACTAGACATGCAATTCTGGTGACACAGTATCCCACTGTGTTTTGGATTTGTTAATTCTTCTAAGATGCCAAATGTTCTTAGATATTCTTTTAGACACTCTGGTGGCTTCCTTGGAAGGATGTCTATTCAAATACCATGTATACTCTTCACTTTTAATAGGAATTGTAACAGTTCTTTTATCTTTCCCTTTGTTCTTCTCTCATGCAATACATCCCAACTAGTCTCCCTCCTTCTTCTCTTCCCACCCCCACCATGTTTCTTCTTCACCAGATCCACTGCTCCTTTGTTTCCCTTCAGAAAAGAGCAGTCCTCCTAGTGATATCAACTGAACATGGAATAACAAGATGCAATAAGACTAGACACAAACACATCAAGGCTGTGTGAGGCAAGCCAATAAAAGTAAAAAGGTCCCATGAGCAGGCAAAAGAGTCAGAGATACCTCTACTCCTATTATTAGAATTCCAACAAAAACCGCAAGCTGAATAACCATAGCATGTATGAAGAGGAACTAGCGCAGACTCATGCAGGTTCCATGGCTGCCTCTTCAGTCTCTGTGAACTCATATGAGCCCTGCCTAGTTGACTCTGTGAACTGTGTCCTCCTGGTATCCTCAACCCTTCTGGCTCCTACAGTACTCCTTCTCCCTCTTCTATGGGGATTTCTTCAGCTTCACCTAATGCTTGGCTGTGGGTCTCTGTATCTGCTCCCATAATCTGCTGGAGGAAGCCTCTCTAATGACAATTGGTCTAGGCATGGATCTATGTAACAGTTGTTTTTTTTTTTTTTTTTTTTTTTTTGGTTTTTCGAGACAGGGTTTCTCTCTATGTAACCTTTCCTGGATCTCGCTCTGTAGACTAGGATGCCCTTGAACTCACAAAGATCCACCTGCCTCTGTCTCCCGAGTGCTGGGATTAAAGGCTTGTGCCACCACCGCCCAGCCAGTTCTTAATTTTTAAAGATTCATTTTATTCGTGTGTGTGTGTGTGTGTGTGTGTGTGTGTGTGTGTGCCTGTGTGTGTAAGAGTATATGCACATGTAAGTGCAGGTGCACGTGCAGGCCAGAAAAGAGTATGGGTCCTGGGGAACAGGAGTTCCAGGCAGTTGTTAGCCACATGACTTTGGTGTTATGAATCAAACATGGGTCTTCTGCAAGAGCACTACATGCTCTTAACTACCGAGCCATCTCTTCAGCCTCCTGAAAATTCTTTATGGAGTCTAGGTATAAGTCCTTCATTGGGTACATTCCCAGTTTTTCTTTGATTCCATGGTTTGTCCATTTACTACTTTTTCTTGTTTTTAATTTTAGTTAAGTATAGTTTTGTATTTTTTATTTTTTTACTTTTGTTTAACTTCTTTGTTCTGGTGATATCTAAAAGGTTTTAAAATTTCTTTGCAATAGTTTTGTATTTTTAGTGTTTGCATGTATATCTTTGATATATTTTGAGTTAAGGTTGCTGGAAGGTCTGATATAAAAGCCTAGGCAATTACCCTATATATTTAAAAATATCACTTTTCCCTGTTGTATGGTAATGATGCCATTTTCAAAAAATAAAATAACACTAAACATTTTTGCTTATTATTAGGCTTCAGTTATCTCATTCTTCCATGTGTCCATTTTGCTAATATTCACTTAATTTACTAACATTTCTTTCAGTAATCTCTCATACTGTCAGCTGTATTCTCTATAAATATTGATATTGATTTTTATATACAAAAATGGAAATTTGTAAAATAGCCAAAATTAAAACTCTTAAAAATAACAAAGCTACATCATGCAGTTATACCACTCCTAGGCATGAAGCCAAAGGACTCTATATCCTACAACAGAGATGCTTGTTCATCACTAGTCAATTCATAATAATCAAGACATTAAAACATCCTAGATGTCCATCAGCTGATAAAGGGATAAAGAAATGTGATATCATATACAATGGAATATCATTCAGCCATAAACAAAAATGAAAATTTGAAATTTCAGGGAAATGGATGGAAATCTGAAATATTGTTCCCCAATCAAGAAAAACAAGCATTACATATTGTCACTCACAAATACACCACAGTGTGGAATGTTTAGATTTGTTAAGTGCTTTTATCATGAAAAGGTACTCACTTCTGTCAGCATTCGGCGACAGTAAGTTTTGTGTGAGATAATAAAATGAATGTGTTCATTTTAAAAGAAATAAATTTCATATGTTGAATCAATTGTGTGTCCATGGAATGTAGCTTACTCGCCCAAAGCATAAGTTGTGATTAAATATTTCTGGATTTGAGTTGCTACATTTTTGTTGGTGATACTTACATTCAAAACTGTAAGAAACATTCTTCCCTTTTCCATTCATTCACTTATCGTATATTTGAGTATGTATATGCGAGTATGTTCTTGTAGAGGCCAGGGGACAGATTTTAGGAGTTGGCTTTCTCCATCTATCATGTAGGCCCCTCAGGTGGAACTCATATTGTCAAGCTTGGAGGTGCTTTTCCTAGCTGAGGCACTGATCTGGTGCTAAGAAATAGTCATATGTAATTGACTAACATTTGTTTCCTTCTTTTACAATGTTTCATTTTCTTTGCTGAAGGTTTTCTTCCACGGCTTGGACTTTTCTTCCAATTTTAGCCTCTCTAGAGACTATCTTGTCAAGGTCTTGAATAGATTAATTAGTTTACATATCTGCTTATTTGACTATTCTATATGGTTCTTTTTTTTTTTTTTTTTACTTTACCTTACTTGTTCTGTTTCGTTTTGTTTATTTTTTGTTTTTACATTCCAATCAAAGTTTCCCCTCTCTCTTCTCCTCCCAGTTCTTCCCCTCAACCCCCATCTCATCAGTTGCTCCTCCTCTGTTTCAGTTCAGACAGAGGCAGGCCTCCCGTGAATATCAGCCAGCATGGTATATCAAGTTGCAACAATACTAAGCGCCTCCTCTTCTATTAAGACTGGATGAGACAATCCAGTGGGAGGATTGGGTCCCAAGAACAGGCAACAGAGTCAGAGACAGCCCCTGCTCTCACTATTAAGAGTCCCACAAAAAGACCAAGCTACACAACTGAAACATATATGCAGAGGGGGTAGGTCAGTTCCCTGCAGGTTTTTCCTTCTTATTTTCAGAAGACTTCAAGCATCCAAACAATTATGTTTCATTGCACTGAAATTTCTAATTAAAGAAAGTTAGAGAATTTTAATCTTTCACACATATTTTCAAAATTTAAGTGATGGTTTAGAGGGAGGAAAAGGAGGGGAAAATATTGTAAATAAAATATAATTTCAAAATTAAATACAAAGTAAAAAAATACATATTTTCTCATTTGCTTCTTCAAAACGCACATGGCTGCACTGACCTGTTATGGTCTAATCCAATTAAGCAGGGTCATTATAAAACTGTTTAATGCAAAGGTTTAACAGATGTCATTAATATTCAAATAGAACATAAACAGCAGCTTACAGTTTCACACTGTGCTCCCTTCCTCAGTAGTGCCCAACATTATTATCTGCAGTGCATTTAACTTATATCCAAACCTGAATCACTGTCTGGACAACACTCTAATTTTAACAATAGTTTTAACCAACTTTTAATAATGTTATCACTGACATTAAAATAACCAATGATTTAAAATATGTACTTTTTATGTAACTATCTTACAGTAAAATAATTTATGGTGCTCATTATTTACCACTGAAAATCAGACCAGTAGTCTAATCAGTTGGTTCTAAGACTATTAGAACAAAAAAATACCATGGCTTAAACTATTTCAATACTCATTTATTCTATAAATGTCATTCATATTGACTGGAACTGGATTTATTTTAAATTTGTAATGGAACTCACAAGAAAATGGTGAACACATTATCTATTGTGTGCCAGTTCGTAGTCAAGAGAAAAAGTCAAAGATCATTTTAACCTCATCCATATATCAGCCAGCACTGAATCTGAGAACACAGTCGCCTAACAAAGGTCACACAGATAAGACTTTAACCAAGGTCATCAGACCTCATATATATTTTATATAATTTTGTCAAGAACCCAAACAACTTTAAAAATGGCAGAATAAGATTAACGCTATGAACATTATCAGCAATATTATTATTGTTCATAAAATAATGAGAACTACAATTCTGTTCATTTAATTGGAGTCAGCCCTGTAGCAGGAATCTTAAAAGTTCTGGCCAACTTCTCAGCTGATCTTGTTTCCTCAGACTGGAAGCCTCTGTGTCCTCATATCCGAATGGCTCTCAGCTGAACTGTGCTGCTCAAAACCTAAATGCTTAACCAGCCAAATGCTTCTAGTTTCTGGTCCTCACGCCTTATATACCTTTCTGCTTTCTACCACCACTCCCTGGGATTAAAGGCTTGCTTTCTGGGATTAAAGGTGTGAGTCACCATGCTTGGCTGTATCCTTGAACACATGGATTTCTGCCTCTGGAATGCTAGGATTAAAGGTGTGAGTGCCACCATTTTCTAGCCTAAGTTTCTAGTGGCTGTTCTGTTCTCTGACCCCAGATAAGTTTATTAGGGTACACAATATTTTGGGGAACACAATACCACCACACAGTCCCCCCCAAATAAATACATTTAGAGCTATATTTACCTAGCACCTCCCAGTAAAGATCACATATGAACGGGTGTATTTCTACAATATTATCACCACACAAAAAATGATCATGTTAGGAGGATTTTGTATTGCAGCAATTGCCTGAACTGCTCTTTGGAAAAATGAAAGATTCATTCTAATGTCTTCTCCAAAGTGACTGGAATTCTAATGTGGCAACTTTCAAAACTTAATATTAAGTGTTAAATTAATTATTTGCAGGAATGAAAACTCAAGGAGGATGTGAAATTGTGGAGTGGATGAAAATTAAAAGATAATTTGGGCTCTTGTACAAAATTAGAAACTATCTCTCTGCAACATCTTGAGATACATTAACATGTACAGGAAATCTCACCTCTTTAGTGGTTCGTGAATGCATCTCTTATATATCATTTTCTGCACTTGTTGTTTGAATGTGAAATGTCTCCCATAGGCTCATGGATTGAAGCAGTCACTGTACAGCTGATGCTGTTGCTTAAGAAACCTATGGACATTTTGGGAAGTGGGAATTTTCTGGGGGAGGTAAATCACTGTGTGGATGGGGCTTTAGATTTTCCATTGAGCATCAGTTGGTGTTCTTACTCTGATTTCCTGGTCTTGGGTACAATGTGACCAGCCAATCTCCTGCTCCTCCTGCCAGGCCTTCCCCATCATAATGGAGCATATCCCTTTGAATTGTCATCCAGTAGAATTATCCTTCCATAAGCTTCCTCCTACCAGGTATTTAATTGTAGCAGTTGGAAAAGTAACTAATTTGGCACCCAAATTAAATCCATATTTAGATGGTTTTGGAACTGCAGAAGTCCCTTTAGAAATGTCTTTGTTCTTAAGTAATTAGAAAAGGATTGTAAAATATTGCCAAAAATTCTGTGGCATAAAACTCCTTTGACTTCCAAGTATATCATAGACTTTTTGAGCTTCATAGACTTACTCAGATTCATGAATATGATCAGCAGAGTAATAGCTTATAAATTATCTATGTGGGGTGTTTATTGTTATAGTTCAGCCTTCTATATCTGTTTCCTACTGAGAATATACAATTTCATTTTATATAAATGTTGCCCTGAACTTACTGAAGAGCCTATGCATTGTGGATGCAGCTGTCTGTCAACCAATGAAGCACAATATGTTAAAGGACTTTTTAGGCTCTATTTTCTATTAACTATTCCTTTTGAATGAAACAAATTATCAAGTGTCAGGACATCTGGGGAAAACGTGTGGTCATTCCAGGATGCTCTTGATATCCTGTCTAAGAATTCTCCCAAGCCCACAATAGTTCCGTATTGCTTCCACCAATTCTGTACTGAACTATATGATGTGTCTTAGTCACTATCCTACTGCTGTGAAGAGACACCGTAACCAAGAGCACTCTTATAAAAGAAAGCGGCTTCCTTACCATTTCAGAGGATTACTACATTACCATCATGGCAGGAGTACAGTGCTGGAACAGAGGCTGAGAGCTACATTCTGACCCACAGTCAGGCAGGCCTAGAGTCAAAGATGCTTGGCCTAGCCTGGCTTTTGAAACCTCAAAGCCCACCCCCAGTGACACACTTCCGCCATCAAGACTACACCTACTCTCACAAAACTGTACTTCCTAATCCTTCTAATTTCAAATAGTTCTACTCCTTGGTGACTAAGCATTCAAATATATGAACCTATGGAGACCATTCTTATTCAAACCATCACAGTATGCAAACTAAATCCTTACTAATAGTGATGGACATATAAGCAAAAGTATTCATATGGACACACATTTAAAAGTAATTTACTTCAGAAAGAAGATTTAGTATAAATCTACCCTCTTCATGTGGTAGTGTGAGATATTCAGTGTGTAATAGTTCTCAGAGTTCCCATGAGCTCATTCCATTTTAGTCGGGCCTCAACTGAAGCAAGATGCCCACTAACAATAGACTTCTGACTTCTGCTTCAAACCCACTCTTCACACTATTCTGTGACTCATCAATTTTAAAACTTTACTATAAAAATGTTTCATAAAAGGAAATAGTGTATGATTTTCTATTTTACTTAGTTTCTTCAGAGGTCATCTATAGTAGTATTCATAATAGTTAAAATACCCATCAACTGATAAATGGATTAAAAATGTGGTATATTTATATCATGAAATGTTAATTCAGCAGTAGCAAAGAATGTTAACCTAAACTTATGTACTGCCAGAAGCCAGTCATAAAAGATTACATACTATACAATACTTCATTTATATGAAATGTCATGGATGTAGAGAGCTGATAATAGGTTGATTATATTAGGGCCGATTTCAAGAATATGGTTAAGAATACAGTACTTCTTTTGAGGATGATGAAAATATTTGACAATTATATGATGATAAGAGCTACTAAAAATATTGAATTATATACTTTCAAGAGAATTTTATGATAGAAAATTACATTTCAATACTGCTGCTTTTAAACACTTAGTTTTGGCAATAGTATTGAAACCACCCCATTTCCATTCACTACATCTGCAGCCAAAACGATTGTCTTTCTACTGTGCCAGTACGGAAAGTACACTATTGGTGAGATAGCATAAATGTGAAGGCTCTTATACCTGTCCTGTTCTCTCATCTGTGATGACCCTCGAGCCTTGAAGGGAGGTGGTTTTATACAGATAGTAATTTAGTTCTAAGCACCATAGGGTCTTATTCTCTGAATTAACTGTCACAAACTGCACAAAAGAAGCTTTGGGGATGCCACTTTTGATAGGCTGTTGCCCGTGCCACAACAGATGGCTTGTGCACACACTGGTAACACTATGTGGACTTAGTGTGCTTAAAAAGAGCACATAAACTTGGAAAGGAAAAGATCTTCATGAGGAAAAAGGGGGGTGTAGGAAGAGAAGGGATGGTGTGAGTTCAGTCAATACACTCATGTATGTATGAAAGGCTCCAACAATTAATTTTATATGTTTGTATTTTTAATTAAATTTTTATCCAATATCTTTTGATAATACAATAAAGTTTTAAAAGCAGGAAAATAATCAAATATCTTAAAAGGATAAGATATTGCTATGAATATTTACAGGTGCTTGGTCAAGTACACCTGTCAAATGTGAGGTTAAATTGGTAGACTGAAAAGCTAAATTTAGCATTTTAATTGTTATGTTTTTATTTGTGTGCATCTTTTAAGGGATAGAATAGATCTCTCGAGAAAAGGTGGGTAGATGTGTGAGCAAAAACTAGAATCGCCAGGTACCTTTCATGTATGCTTGTTACCAAGGATACTTTCTATTATCCTGTCCTAAGTCAGGCATTCAAAAAATCGAACAACAAACAGACAAACAAACAAAAAGCCACCTCTGGAGAATAAAGCTAGGACATTGTGCCTGCTAGATGAGAGGAAATCATTCTACCACTGAAAACATAATATAGCCTTCCATAATTTTGCTTTCTGTTTTGAGGCTGTTTCTCACCGAGTTGCCCAAGCTGGCCTTGAGCCCAGTTGGTAACCTGCTCCAGCCTTGAAATTATAATCATTCCACTTCAGTCTCCTGAGTAACTGAGATTACAGGACCGTGTTGCGAGGCATGCTTAAGCATTCCTTTTTTGATAAAGTACCTTTTGGCAAAAAATCCCTTCATTTTATGATCTTTCTCTTTCAGTGATGACTTTGTTCCCTAGGAGACTTCCCCAAGCATTGTCACCCTGATTTCCTTCTGCAAACTGATACTTCATTTTCTATTCACAGACCTAGAAGATTCACTGCAGAATTCATTTTCATTGGAACAAAATACTTTTTATTTTACAAGCTGAATGTGTGACATTCCAGCTGCGTAGTTCTGCGTATGCAGTAGATATCCACAAGCATTTGTTGATTAAATTGCAGTGTAAATCCACATCAAAAAAAACTTTACTTTGCACATAGAACGTGATTTTTATTTCTTTAATCCGCACTGTCACTTCAGTTACTGTACAGTAGCTCATTTATAATGGGAAATTGCCATACTGACTCATTATCACTGAAACCTAAGAAAAGAAAGCATTATTTTCAGTTAAAAGGAGACAAATCTTCCTATCTTTAATTTTTAATCAGAAAGGAAATCCCTTGGGAGCAATAAAAGTACTCCTCTGGTTATGTTCGGCATCATAGTTTCTGAAAGTGAGCACAAGAGCCAAGCTGGGTTCATTTTCAAGATGCAAGGAAAAAGAATATATTCTGGCTCAAAGCAAGAAGAGCAATTCAAAACACAATTAGCTGACTGTAATGGGAAGATACATGTCTCCAGAAAACAATGAGCTAAAAGTGAAACCACTACAAAACATTCCATTATAAACACTTGGCAACTGTCTATCTTCTTGTTAGATGACTGAAAACATACTGCTGTTCTCTGGCAGTTCTGAGGAAGAATTTGATAATAATTGGGTCCCTGACCCATGACAATATCCTTCACAGTGAACAGGTGTGTGTGTTATAAATCATGGGGACCTAATGATCAAACCTGGGAGCTTCCTGGTTAGAAAGAGGAAAACATTGAGATCATGGCATTGAGAATTCAGACACATTATCAAAACTGAACATGACCTTTTTGGCAAAAATAAATGAACAAAATACCTAATTAGTATGCCATACGTGAAGCCTAAGCATGTCCAAATCAATGTAACTTATGGAATATTTTTCTTTCCGGTTGTGTTGTTTTGTTTGAGACAGGGTCTCCCTTCATAGCTCTCCCTGTCCTGGAATTTGCTATGTAGAACAATGTCTTTTTTAAATTCATTTTTAGGAAATCTATGTTGAACATATTTTTCCCATTTCACAACTCCTCCTAGATTCTACCCACCCAACTTAATGTTAGAACCTTTTCAAAAGAAAAAATAACAACAACCTCAAACAAACTGAAAAATAACCAATATAACAATCATGTATTTTATAATGAGATTTATAACATACAAATGGAAAGAAATTTGGTTAATAGTTATTGTCCAATAGGCAAATGGAAAAAGTATAACTGTCTGATTCTTTTCTACTGAGAATAATCTGTAAGTGAACATGTAATTTCATGGGGTCTACAGGCAAAATGGTAAGGAGTAACACACACTAACATAGGTTAGCTCTTAATACATCAACAGTCCTTGGAAAAGTCCAGGATGCACAAAGCAATCACATGCACCCTACCTTCATTGCGATGATTTAGGTGATTTGAATGAATGGTTACACCAATGAAGTTGTCTGGGAGATATCTGTCAGAGGGATTTATTTTTCTGCCACCAAGATAGCTCAGCATATGAAGGTACTGGCCACTAAGCCATAAGGCCAGAGTGCAATCTCAGAGATCCACAGAGTGAAAAGAGAGAACCAAGCCAACTCCTACAAGCTGTCCCTTGACCTCGACAAGAGCATCTTCAGAATGCCCATGTCCCCCACTAAATAAATAAAAATGTAATAAATTGTTTAATGGTATTTATTTTATTCCTCATCAGCTAAGATGCTTTAAGGAGAATTAATAAATACTGCTTTACTCTTTCTTATAACTACATAGAGATGATGAGTAGGTTTGGCTACTCCAGTGTGATGATGGTGAAATTATCCAGTGTTGAGCAAACTTACACAAGTATAACATAATAATTGGAAATTTAAATGAAAATAAATTCATTCTTTTTGTGCACACTTTAGATTTTTGCATATAGAGATATATGTAATTCACAAAAATGTGTATGTATTTAAAGTACACAGCTTCATGCTTTGACATGCGTATGCTTTGGAAGTGATCAGCACATACAATCAAGCTAATTAACATTTCTATCACCTGAAATAGGTACCATTTAAACTTTTATGTGTATAAGCAAATATTATGTTACCTTATAATTTGCATTTTAATTGAGCTTTAATTAGATGGTTTTGATTCTGAGATACGCTAGCTACAGAAATTTTAGGTTAGGAAAATTATTGGTTTGTTGATGCTATGGTATCCATTTGTTTGTTTGAGAATTTGGCTAAACCTTCCTGCAAATGCTGTCTCATTATAAATTAGATGGAGATTCACTGTGTTCAGTGACACTAGATGGTGAAATCTAAGAAAATGAGAAAAATTCACAAAACATCCTTCTGACACTAATTTTTAATTTACTATGAATTAAAACTCTTTAATTAAATGTGTTAAGGTAGGCTCTTATGAGTGTGCTATGCACAGACCTCAATTTTGCCCTTTTTCTTTTATATTCTATGTGGATATAAATTAAGTCATGAGGATTTGACTTTGTGGAGCTTTACTTTTGTTTTGATGAAGTATCCAGAAAACTATAAAATATTACATCCAGTTCTCATAGTTTTATTCTTTATTATGAAACTGCTTTGGTCCTTTTTGGTCTAGTTATCCTTTTTATTTTTTTTAACTAAAAATAATTTTTATGTAATATATTCTAATCATTGTCTTCCCTCATCTGCCTCCTCCCAGAGCATCCTCACTTCCTCACCCATATAACTCCAAGTCTTCTGTCTTCTTTCTATTTAAAAAACAAACAGGTAATTTTTAAAAAAAAAAAAAGAATTTAAAAAAAAAAGAAAGTAAGTAAAAGTATGTTATCTTCCAGCACATTTACCTTCAATTTAGGCATAATTTTGTGTTTTAAAACTTTTAAATTATGTTTTATTTATTCAAGTGTGTCTGTGTCTGTGTGCGTGAGCACGTGCATGCACTTGCATTAAAGCAATTTTGTATAGAATCAAAAGAACCTAGGACCATGAGTGAGTGTTAATTTTCTCCTTCTACCTTGTATAATAGGGGTCTTGGGAATTGAACTCAGTTGGCAGCATCTTTACCTGCTGACCCATCTAGCCAGCACTGGTTGACATATTTTGCATGAAGGTTTATAACAGCTTACTCCATAAGAGTTTACCTCTATGAACAATATAAAATTGCTTCAATATATTTGTTCAAATGGTAGTATATCCATAATGTGCAAAATAATATGTAACAAAAATAAAAAGGACCTGCACAAAAATCTATGGGATTACCAAATAGAAAAAGCTTATCTCAATAGGTATGATATATTTATATAACATCTTTAGTATGATAATTGTTTAGAATTAAAAAAAATGGGTCAATGGTAGCTGAATTAAATTGTGGGTAAGACAATTTTATTGATTTTATTGTTGTTATAGGACACACAAAAGGTTCTTGTATTAATAGAAATGTTGCACTTGGTGATACTGTAATTTAGGTTTCTAAGGTGTTATTTTGGGAAACTAAGGAAATAATATATAGGAATTTAAAATTTTTCTTACACAGTATTTAAATGACCATATATCTTCAATAAGTCCTTTAATTTAAAAAATATCTTAATTCACTATATACATGCATGAAATTGTGAAAAGTCTAATAAATTATTTAAAATGTATTAATTTATGGAATTTCTCTGTCCGATCAGCTTGCTAAATGCACACAAATTTGATTTTTGACTCTCACTGCTTATTGCTCTGATACCAAGTACTATTTGTCAGACAGAGATAAAGGTTCTCAATCTTTATTACATAGTGATCTACAACAAGTAATGAAAGCAAGACTTCACAGGATCTGGGAAACAGGAGAAATGGAGGAGACCACAGCCCTGCTGAGAAGAGATATCATCTGAATCATTAATTTTGAAGATATTTTTCAATTTCTTTACCTACCTTACAAGTCACTTAAAGAATACTGCATAGCCAAGTGTAGACCCTTCCAAACACTTGTTAACCATGCACATGGTCAAATGATCCCCTTATGCAGCACTGTTGGGTAAAACAAGCTCAGATTCTTGGGCCTGGAGTAATTTGTGTTTCCACAAATTCCCCTCTTTAATAATATAAATCTCAAGTGGGGATACAGAGATTAACTCCATGCATATCTGAATCAGCTCTTCCACTAAGAACTTGCAAGTAGCTGGAATAATTATATCAGTGCACTTATTCCTTAGGGCTGCTACACTTCCCAGTAAAGAAGTAGAGGATGACCAAGATGGAATGTCCTTTTTGAATTGGTCTAAGATGTCTATAGCAGCCTCAGCTGCACCAAGCCCTTTTTTAAATTAATAAACTCTTGATGCAACTACATCAAATAAATTAGTAAACTCCTAATGCAACTGCATCAAACATAAAGACTTCCTTAGCTTCACCAAACCAATATCAACAAGTTAACATGATTCTAACATACACAATTATAACTCTTACAAACTTACATCCAAAAGCAAACTTTTTACACTTCATAAATTTTAATGAACACCCAAAAGCAACTTCTTAATACAACACATAGGGTACACTGACACAAGTTAACATTAGTCCACTCAAGGTAGAAGAAAATATTTTTTTTAATTAAAGAGACTGGGGAATATTTACTCTCCCCTTTCTTTATAATTTCTTTTAAGCTGCATCTTGAGCCTGGTTAGAAAAATCCCAAACCTCTTCATTTTTACCCAAAACTAGTTCCATCCATTCCTATATAAAAGTTCCATAAAGAGTTCCATTTTTCACCCAAACAGTTCATGAATCACCACAGTTAATAAAGCATATATGCATACACAAAACAGTTTATAAGTAATTACACTTGATAGAGTCTACATGCATGAATAAATTCAAAATTATCCCACTGTAATTGAACCACTCCTATTCTTCCCATTTCTTAAGTCAAAAAGACAGTTCTATCACCAATCTTAAAGTTCCACTGAAAGCTTTCTGATACAAGTCTTAGAGTTCCACTGAAGGCAACCCTAGTTCAAATAAGAATTGCTGACACTTCACTCTCAGTTAAAGCAGCAATTTCTGGCAGTCTTTTCCTAAGAACTTTGCCTCAGGGTGAAGGTGACTGCCATAGTAACTGAACTGCCAAGAGCTCTCCTAAAAAACTCTCTGTACTAGCAATAGCGGAGAGGGTGCCCGAACTGAACTGGCTTGCCAGAGATCAGGTCGGTGAATACCCTAACTGTCATCACAGAACTTTTCTCCAATGACTGATGGAATCAGATGCAGAGATCCACAACCAATCACTAGACAGAGCTCCAGGAGTCCAGTCAAAGACAGAGAGAAAAGGGATTCTATAAGCGAGTGCATCTGGATCATGATGATGAAATATGCAGAGATAACCAAACCAAACTAGAGGGAGCTCATGAAAGTTGGATCAATGGCTGTGGCGCCTACATGGGACTGGACTAGGCCCTCTGCATGGCGAGACAATTGTGTAGCTTGATTTGCTTGGTGGGGGCCCTCTGGCGATAGGATCAGAATCCATCTCTAGTGCATGAGGGGGCTTTTTGGAGCCCACTACCTATGATATGACACCTCGTGCAGCCTTGAGGCAGGGGGAAGGGCTTGGACTTGACTCTACTGAATGTGTCTCCCCATGGGAGGCCTTGTCTTCTTATGGGAGGGAGTGGGGGATGAGTTGGGAGGGGAGGCTGGGGGGCCAGGAGGAGGCAAGAGGGGGAATCTTTGATTGGTATGTAAAATGAATGAAAAAATTTCTTAATTAAAAAAATGATGACAGACCATGTATATACATATATATATAGATATATCTCATTAAAAGCTAAGATGTCAGATCTAAATAAATAAATAAATAAATAAATAAATAAATACTTAAAGGGAAAAAACAAACAAGCGAACAAACAAAAACTCTCTGCACAGCCAGCAAACAGAAGCTACACCTTTGGCTGCTGGCTTTGCTGCATTTGGGCTTTTACAATCCCAGTCCTGAGGCCTCGAGGGCTCTCAACTGCCTTGTGCAACAGGAACTCAAGGGAGGAAATCCAGCTGCTATGAGCTATGGGTTCCAGGGGTCCCATTACCCACACTCAGCACCTCGGGTCTGGGAGGAAACCCAGCCTCAGTTAGTCATGGCCGCTGCACCCCTGCTCCTTTATCTGCTTTGCTGGCAGTCCTCCTCCATGCACTGACCTGCTTGCACAGCTGAATGCCACTCCCACGGTAGGTGCACGACTCTGCCTCTGCTTCTGCTTATGCTGCTAATGCAGCTTCTCTCTCCAGGGCAATCATCTCTCTGCAGAACTTGTACTGCTCACCGCTGCTCAACATGAGCCTCTCGCGTGGCATCTCTGGCTGCCAGGAACTCTCGCTGCTGTACTCTCCCAGCCACTGCTGTAGCCTGCCATTTGTCTCTCTCACAGTGTGGCATCTCTGCTCGGCTTGTCAAGGTTGAGTGCATCCTCCAGCCATATCTCTCCAGCTGGCTAACTGCATTTCCCCACCACAACTCTTTCACGTAAGAAAACTTCCAGACCCTTGCTGCTTTCTCTGGCTCTTGGCATCTGCTGCCTGGGAAGCTATGAGGCCCCAGAGGTCTCAGCTGCTTATACCTGGCTGGGGCAGCCGCATGCTTCTGTTTGCTGCTTCTGGTGGGGGCTAAATTCACAGTGGCTGCTAGGTCCTTGATGCTGCTTTGTGCATCCCAGGTCCCGCTCAGGAAAACCTGCTCTTACCCTTGGTAAAAGCTTCACCATATCCCTAGACCTAAAGCTTCTCCTACCCTAATAAACCTAAGCCTAAAATTCTCAAACTAAACTTTATCAAACTTTTTTACAACTTGAGAGAGAGAGAGAGAAAGAGAGAGAGAGAGAGACATAGACATAGATAGAGACAGAGAAAGATACTTGCTGCAGCCTAACTTGAACTTTGCCTTGTATTTACAATTTTACTCCCGAAGATTAAAATACCACCACCTAACCTTAATTCACAACTACACATGTCCATCTGCTTCTATGGTGCTCCCTACTCTCACTTGTTTCCTCTGCACCCAGTTCCCAAATTCTGGCACCATCTGTGGGAGGCCAGCTCCCACCTTTACCAGGGTTCTTATGAGGAGGAAAGAGGGGTAAGAAAATATTAGATAGAAGGATAGCAAAGAGGAGAAAGACAGAAACACAGGATAGCTTCGGGAGGACCTGGGTCAATACCCAACGGCCTCTTCTGCCTTTCCAAAAGGGCTTTTTATAACAATGCCAAGGGGAAGGGCAAAAGATCTTCTTGCTAGATCAAAGAACACCACACAGCCAAATGCAGACCCTTTCAAATACCTGATAACCACGACCATGGTCAAATCATCCCCTTATGCAGCCCTGCTGAGTTTAGCAAGCCCAGATTCTTGGACCCTGAGTAATTTGAGCCACCACAATCCAAATAAGTTTCTGCTTAATTTTTGTGACAAGATATAGTACCAAGAAAATACAATTCAGCTTTCAAAGAATTCTTCAGTACTTTGGTAGCAATGTTTCAAAACAGCACTCAATATAGTAACTAAAGAGTAAATATTATTATAAATCTTGTATATTCATTTTTAGTTTTTCTGAAAGATTATTCTCCAAAGATTTGTTTAATTTTATAATTGTGTGTGTGTGTGTTACCCTACTATATGGTGACTTTCAAGGAGTAGAGTTCCTGTGGGTTGTTAGTTTTAATACAGTTCATGGCTACACTACACCTATGCTACAGTTATTGGCAAAACATTGAGCATTAAAATTAAAATGCCTAAGCATTATCCAACATGCATGTATCTAAGTTCTAAATATGCTGTGGTAGTCTGAATGTAATTGGCACCCATAAGCTCATAGGGACTGGCACTATTAGGAGGTGTGGCTTTGTTGGAGTAGGTATGCCTTGTTAGAGGAATTGTGTCACTCTGGAAGAGGACTTTGAAATCGCAGATATTTTAAAGCCAAGCCCAATGTTTCAGTTCACTTTCTGTTGCCTGTGGATCAAGATGCATTGACTCTTGTCTCCTTATCCAGCACCGTGTGTGCCTGCATGACACCATGTCCCACCATGATGATAACAGACTAAACCTCTGAAATTGTAAGCCACCCAATTAAATATTTTCCTTTATAAAACTTGCTGTAGCCATGCTGTCTCTTCACAGAAATTGAAATCCTAACTAAGACAGAAGTTGGAACTGGAAGTAGGGGATTCCTATGATAGGCCTGACCACAAATTTGCTTAGAAGAATTTGAACTTTGGTTCTTTGGGATAGGAAAACAATGGAATGCTTTAAGCATTGCTTAATGGGCTAAACTAGTAGAAGTATGGAAGAGAATGCTGCTGAGAATGATTTTAACTGGGAAGGGAAGGGAGACTGGCTCAAGAGGTTTCAGAGGAGAAGAATTTTAGTATATTGCCTAGAGATTGTTCTTGTGATATTTTGATGAAGAAAGTGGCTACTTTTTGCCTTTGTCAGAAGAGTTTGCCTGGAGCTAAAGTGAAGAGCTTTTGATTACTTCCATTGGCAGAGGAAATTTCAAAACTGCCTGCTACAGACTCTGTCAAGTGGTTGGTTACTAGTGGTAACTCTATTGAATTTATAATGAAAAGCAGCAAACTGAGAAAGGAAAAATACTAAATGTATAATTTGAGGAGAAAACAAGCACCAGGAAGAGGAATGGAGCTAAGTCTTGGGTTCAAGGAAATAAACAGATTAAGAAATAAAATAAAGGGAGTGGGACCTCGGGGCAAAATCACACCCAGCAAAGTTTCCAACTTATAAAAACAAAGAAAAGCTTAGAGTAAGGTGTGGTGGTGCACAACTTTAATTCCAGCACTCCAGAGGCAGAAGCTGGCAGATCTCTGACTTTGAGGTCAGCCTGGTCTACAGACCAAGTTTCAGGACAGCCAAGCTTAGGCAGTGAGAAAACCATCAAAACCAGAAAATTCGTGAAGATGTAACTGAACAAGGGAGCCATGCTTCAGCTCTAGCAAGCAGCAAAACTTGGCAACTTTAGCCACATGGTTCTGGTTTTAATGATAGAAACAGGGGCTATGGAACCTCCTCTTAAATAAGGAAAACTGCTGAGGTCAAGGTGACACTGTGTCAGGGGTGACACTGAATGGAGGCCTACAGAGGTCATTGTGTGAAATTGTGAAATTGAAGCCTGGATTTCCTTGGAGACCTCATGATGTTGAACATGTGAGAGGCACAGGATATCTGCCAAGGAGAACTGCTGATAAGGAATGGAACCAGCTCAAGAAGTATGTTACTGTCTATAAAGATGAAAGGAGTTGGAGATCTGAAGAGCATGTTGACATCAGACATGAAAATGTAGAGTTTGGTGTTTTCCCATTTGGTTTTTTGTCTTGCTTTGATCCAGTATTTCCTCACTATGTTCACTGCCCTATGTTTTGGAATGTTAATGTATATCTTATGGCACTATATGTTGGAAGTATGTGATCTGGTTTTTTATTTTGATTTTACAGGAGATTACACTTAAGAGATTGCATGAACATCAGAAGACTTTGAACTTTGGACTTTAAAACATTGTTGAGACTGTGATAGAGTGTGGGAACTTTTGAAGTTGGGATAAAGGCATTTTGCATTATCATATTGTTACAAGCTTATGAAGGACAGGGAGTGTAATGTGATAGTTTGGATATAATTGCCCTCATAAGCTCATAGGAAGTGGCACTATTAGGAAGTTTGGCTTTGTTGGAGTATATATGGACTTGTTGGAGAAATTGCATCACTGTGGAAGTGGGCTTTGAAGTCTCATATATGCTCAAGCCACACCCAGTGTTTTAGTTCACTTCCTGTTGCCTGCAGATCAAGATTTATTAACTCTCAGCTCCTTCTCCAGAACCATGTCTGCCTGCATGCTGCCATGTCCTGCCATGATTATAATGGATTAAACCTCTGAAACTGTGCCACCTCAATTAAATATTTCTCTTTATAAGAGTTGCCATGGTCGTGGTGTCTCTTCACAGTAATTGAACCCCTGACTAAGACAGATGAATATAGTGAAATGTTTACATCTGGTACACATTTCTACAAACTAAGGCTGTATTTAACCAACTTAATCTGAACATTGAGCAGGTTCTGTGGTGGCAAGGTCTCTTCCTTCCTTGGAAACATTTGTTTCTTGGTTGCAATAATTTTATCCTTTTAATATATTGTATAAAAGGAAGGAATGACTCTATAAAATGTGATTTCTTGAAAATAAACATGTGCATACAATGTTTTAAGTATTGGTCAACAATCAAATAAAACCTCCTCTCTTCATTGTTTCACATCAATTAATATACTACTTTAATTAGTAAAACCCGAGAATTCCAAAACATTAAGCAATTGAGATTATTTTTAACTTTGTTGGACACTTTTATTGAAATATACAACACCAGATCATTTGGAGAGCATTATTAAAGTAGAACTTAGCATGACAATTCCCCTTTCTCTCTGCTGGTGGACTCTCTTCCTCTGAATAGTTCTGAATCTGCACAGTAGGACAGAAGCACAGAAAGCACACGTTTGCATCACCCTACTGCCCCCTAGTGCAGGAAATCTGTAGAGCCCAAAGTAGTTAAGAACCCCACCTGCTGGGTTTGCCTCTCCTGGGTGTTCAACCTGACTCCATTACTTTACACACAAGGCAATTGGTAGTGATGACATGTGCTCAGTCTCATGACATGAATATCAAAGCATGTGAGGTTTAATCTGTATATCACCAATAGAACACTCAAGTCGAAAGGAAATATACTCTGCTGGTTACAGTTTATTTCCAAAAGAAATCGGTCTCAAACAAAAAATCCACAAAGCAAGGATTAAAGGCTCTTAGTCATGTGTAGAGAGTGATAATCAACCCAAAGAATCAGAAAAGCCTAGAATTACACCTGCCACCCAAAGCTTATATGACCAAATTGACAGAGACCTGTGTTAGTTCAGTTCATTTTGAGAAGCACATTCTCAAATAAGATAAGCAATAAAATGGCACTGAAAAAATAATGTCCATTGTGATTGTAATTGGGATTGATATGTGTTAAATGCTATATAATTATTTCTTTTACAGAAATTTCCACTGATGAACATTTAAGTTGATGGCAAAGTTTCACTACCATTAATGAGTCATCATACTTAATAAATACAAGACAGCATGTCCAGTCAGATTACAACTCAGTTAAACAAATTGATATAGTGTGTTCCAATGAATACTTTTTATGAAATTACAAGAATATATGTCTGTGCTATTAATATTCTGCTGGTGAAGAATTTATGCTGATAGGTATAGGACCATTATTTTCACAAAGCGACAGATAGATTTTATTCCATTCCACAAGCAGACACTTTTTTCAAAGTAATTTCTTTCTGTATACATTAAAATACATACTATTATATATAAAATACACAGAAATGTTGTGTCTTAAAGAAACTGACCCTGGTGTGCCTACAGTATTTATCTTGTTTCAAATTCTGTTCTTTTCATACTTTATGAAAAGGATATGCAGAGTTATCTCTCTTATAATCTCAATAGCTTGCAGTGGACTATTTTAAAACATTGACAGGTACCTATGATTTAACATGATAATTTGCCTATAGATTTTCAAGCACTTAATTTTATGTTGAAAACTAAAGTTCTATCAGAAAGGGTTTGGATATCATTTGAAATTAAGTCTCCAATTTTAGTTTTGGATCCTGAGAAAGATATTTCTTTCTCAGTGACCCAGAAGAGCTAATTAGACATATAGTTGGGGGAGAGCCTTTGCAAATGCCTTACTTCTTAAAACCCAGAAATGTTTCATAGAAGGTCACAGGAATTTCTTTCAAATTTTATATAATTAGTTTTCTCAGTGTTAAAAATGAAAGGCTTATCAAAGGTAATGTTGTATTATAATCCTGTACCCTAGATTAGTGACATCAAGGCACATAGGTACTTTCTTTTCTTTTTATCTCTTAAAAAATTACTTTCATCATTTTTTTAGCTTCAGCACATATATTTAGAATACAATACCATAAAGAAATTCAAAATGAAGATGAAGGAATACAACAACAAAAAAGATCACATAAGTGGATAGCCTGAAATATGAAACACTGAAACTTCTAGAAGAAGACATGAGCAGTATCCTACATGATATGGGAAGATCAAAGAATTTCTTGCATAGGACATTATTTGCCCAAGAATTAAGGTCAACAATTGTCAAATAGGACGTTATGAAACATCTGACAGAGATTTAATATCCAGACTATAAAAAAGACCTCAAAAATGAATGAGTCAACCAGAGCAAATGATTTATCCAAAAAAAATGCACCTGAGACCTGAATAAAGAACTCTCAAAAGAAGGAAAAAATGACTAAGAAATCTCTTTTAAAAAAATGTTCATCATTATTTTGAAGTGTGTGTGTGTGTGTGTGTGTGTGTGTGTGTGTGTGTGTGTGTGTGTGTGTCTGTGTGCAGGTAGCCTTAGAAGCCAAAGGTGTTGGCTCCCCTAGAGCTAGAGTTACAAATGGTTGGGAATTATCTGACATGGGAGATGGAAGAACATCAGGAGCCCTGGCCACTAGATCATACTCCAGCCTCACAGTCAGTTTCTAACGCCTCGTCATCTTGTATTGGTTGCATGACAACTATGTGTGATGTGTAATCTTGGTACAGCATCCATGTATTTCCTCAGCTTCTAAACCTCAATCTTGACTTGAACTTACTCTGATAAGGTCTTTTTTAAAAGAAATTTTACCTATTTCTTTTCATTATTTTACATATAGACCACAGTTCCCCCCACCCTATCCTCATCTCCCCCTCCATCTCCATTCAGAAAGGGGCAGGCCTCCCACGGGCATGAACAAATCCTTGCACATCAAGTTGAGGCAGGACCAAGCTCATTCCCATGTATCAAGGCTGGGAGAAGTAATCCGGCATGAGAACAGGTTCCCAAAAGCCAGGTAAGGGAGCCAGAGACAGGACATGGTCTCACTGCTAGGATCCTCACAGACAGACCAAGCTACACAACTGTCGCACACATGCAGAAGGCCCAGGTAGGTCCCACACAGGCTCCCTAACTGTTGGTCCAGAGTCCATGGGCTCCTATGAGCTCAGGTCAGTGGTCTCTGTGGGTTTCACCATCATGACCTTGACCACCCACCCACAGCTCATACAATCCCTCCTCCCTTTCTTCAGCAGGACTCCCTGAGTTAGGCCCAGTGCTTGGCTGTGGAACTTTGCATCTGCTTCTATCAGTTATTGGATAAAGGCTCTCTTATGACAATTAGGGTAGTCACTAATCTGATTACAGTAGATGACCAGTTCAGGCACCCTCTCCACTATTACTAGGAGTCTTAGCTGGGGTCATCCTTGTGGGTTCCTGGGAGTTTCCCTGGCACTGGGTTTCTCCCTAATCCTGAAATGCTCCCCCCCATCAAGATGTCTCATTACTCTCCACATCTGTCCTGCCCCAACCTGCCCGACCTGATCCTTCACGTTCCTATGCCCCCATCCGACCCCTCACTCATGCCCCCAGGAGACCTCTTCTATTTCCTCTTCCCAGGGAAATCCTACTGTGGTTATTCCTTAGGTTTTAATGGAAAAGGATTTCATACAGAATAATTTAAAAGATTTACTCAGTTTATTTCTCCATTTTCATTCACCAGTCCATTGAAATCCATTCGTTCATAACTATTTAAAGTCTACCATGTACTAAAGACTGAACGGGAAACTGTATTTCATGTGACCAGTAGGGCAAATAGTTCCTTGATTCCTCTATCTTAGCGCCAATCTAAAAGAGACGCATATTTGGCAAGTAAATAAACTAATAGCTATAAACTATAAAGAAATCAAATAGAGCTCAGGGAATATAAAGAATGCTAGAGTGTGTGACGAAAATAAATGAAAGAGATTTCTAGAAAAATATATAAATCTTGGCATCTTTATAGAAAGTGAAGTAATGAGGGGTTTTGTCCTCTCCATTCATATGCAGAATACAGGGTGTGTGTGTGTGTGTGTGTGTGTGTGTGTGTGTGCATGTCTGTGTCTGTGTGTCTATGTGTAGAAGGTGTGCAGAGGGTGGTTTGAGGTGACAAAAGGAACATAGGGAGGTTAGTCTGAGGAAAAAGAGAAGGTTCCAACATATGGATATGAGCATACATGCTTGCATAAAACCGTAACGTATCACTTTGTTTTCCAGTGAATAAAGAAACATACTATGAAAGGAATTAAGTGGATTTGGGAATATGTTACTAAGATCTGGAGACAAATCCAGTAAAAGATAACAATATCAGTAACTTTACAAAGAAAATGTATTTGAACATCAAGAAATATAAACATACACATTTATTATATATACTAGCTTATCTGTTATATATCCGTTTATCTACTATATTTATGTGTGTGTGCATGTATCACTATCCTGGCTCTGTGTATATATGAAGATACATACTTATATTAATTAGATGTACACATAGATATAGAGAAAATGCATAACTAAATGTAGATATATATTTTTCCCATCACAGAAATAGTCTACGAGTAAGCAGGCACAAGCCACGTATTTCAATGGACACAATGGCTTCTTGCTCAGTCATCTCTAGGTAGCTCTTCCCTAACTTGTCTGCAGCAAGAAAATCAAGCTCATTCAGAAATCACTAACATCCATCATTTTTCAGTCACCTCACGGCCACACGTAGAAAGTATTTAAAACGTGTGTGGCTTTCCTTTCCTTTCCCTTCTTTATCAAAAGGACAGCATGCATATGAAATCAATGTTAAATACCAAATCACCATGTATGTATTCTCTACATTTGTGGAAGATCTATCTAAGTAAGTGTCAAAGATAAAAACAAAGTGACCAGAGTCTCAAACTTAAAGTAGTAGACAGAAAACCAATTTCCTAACATTGAAATTAGTTGGTGTTGAGACCCAGGTAACTTGAGACAAGATAGGTCATGGACCTAGGGGAAAACCTATTATTATTATTCTGCTAAAGCAACATAGCAATAAAATAACTCATAATGGTATATTGCTATACATCTTCTTGCAGTAGATGATAATTAACAGTTACCCACAATTAAACAGAGAATGAAAGACTTTGGAGCCTTACACAGGACATCTTTATCAAACCTCTCTCCTCAAGGCTCTGGTATCTATGTGGAAGAAGAGATGAAAATATTTTAAGAGCCAGAGATGGTGGATGACTTCAAGGAAACATGGTCATTCAGATACAACAGAAGTGATGTACATATGAACTCCCAGAGACTGGGATGGCATGCATAAGACCTGCACAGGTTTAAACCCAATAAACTCACAACACTGAGAAAGGGAAAGGAGCACAAAGGTCACCCATAGCCAAGCAGCTATTTGCAGTTGATAACTCCTGGGAAAAAGAAAGGCAGTCTTCTCAAACAGTATATAAGCTAGGTATACACCACACTCCACGGCAGGTCAACATAAAATAGACTCCGTATTTTTGTGTTTTCTGTTTTAATTTGATTTTTTTTATGTATTATTGGTTTTCCTTCTTCCTTTTTTATATTTTTCTTTTTGATTTTAGTTTTTTTTGGGGGAAGTTGTTTTGTTTTGTTTTGTTTTGTTTTGTTTTTGAGAGAGAAGGAACACAAGGGCTGTGTAGCAAGTGCGGTGGGTGGATCTGAGAGGACTTGCAGAGAAGGGAAAACAACATGATCAAAATATATTGTATAAAAAATTATTTAAAAAAGAAGAGCCTGGTGGTGGGAGAGCTGGCCACACTCCATTGCTGATCCACAGCAACAACAGTAACATAAGCAAAGCATGAGAGAGCTGGCCCTACACCTTGTGGCATGGGTACAGGATATCTGAGCCCACCCCTCTCCAACTGCACTCAGAGAGCTGGCTCTTCCCCTTGCCTGGGCAGCTAGGAGAGCTGGCCCTAAGGGCATGAACACATGAGAGCTGGCTCTGCCCCTCACATGCTGCAGCACTCCGCACAACAGGCTCTGCACATCACCTGGGCAAAGTGGGAGAGCTGGCTCTGGTGACTTCAGGTACAGGATAGTTGGCAGGCAGACCAACTCAGCTATAAACAGGGTCCATATCCAGGACTTTGAGTTGGCCCAGCCCAACATCTACCCCATTCATGAACTTCTGGAGCATATGAAAAGGCCACTCCTGCAGAATCACAGCTGTAGGATCTCCACAACACAGGGCAACAACAGGATATCCAAGAGGAGTCCCAGTGAGGGTGCAATATTGATAGTGTATGCAGAAGCAAGAGGCCTCAAACCAGACCAATGATTCATTTCAATAAACATTCGAAAATAAAGCTATTTGAGCAAAAGGGTATATATACTGTATGACACACTTTGACATACCGATACACTGCAGTTTCCACAACTAGATACTTTCTTTCTTATCATTTACTTTTCAGGGAAATGTTGCAAGGGTGGAGTGGGGATATGGACTAATGGGGAGATGAAGGAGATTGGGGTGCATGATGTGAAACTGTGGAGGGTGGATATGGAGA
>CABHPQ010151341.1:32604-37703 GCA_902168405.1 Peromyscus aztecus
CTGCTTCCTCCTCCCCAGAATCTCCTGATCCCTGAGGGGTGGGGGGGATTTGATGGAGACATCTCATTTAGTGTTGAATGTCTTTCACTCTCTGCATATTGTCTGGAAGTAGGGCTCTGTATTTGTTCTCATCTGCTGCAAGAGGAGCCTTCTCTGATGATAGGTGAGCAGGAAACTAATCTATGAGTATAGCAGAATGTTGTTATGAGTCATTTTATTGCTACATTTCTTTAGAATATCAGTAGTATTTAGTTTTCCTCTAGGTTCCTGGCTGATCTAAACTCAGGTTCTTGGCCAACCAAGCAGTTGCCAAAATGGGTTCCTTCTCATGCGACTTCTCATCAAACTATATTTTGGTTGGTTCCTCCCCCAAACTTTGTGCAATTATTGCATCAGCAAATCTTACAGGGAGGTCACCACTGCAAACCAAAGGGTTTGTAGCTGGGTTGCTGTTTACCTTTCTCCTCTGATAGCATGCAGAGTACTTTCTAGGACCATAAACATTAGTCTATAGGGATGAAGGCTCTAGGTAGGCACCAGCTCAAGTTCTCTGTGCTCAGAGCTTTGTAGGTGTTGTCTTCAGCAATAGGGTGTAAACATCAGTTTGTACAGAGCAATCGATAGCTTTGGCAACAGCCTGAGTTGTTTGAGGGTTGCTGTGAAACCTTTGGCCAACAACTCAATTGGATGAAACTCATTTCTGGTACTGGAAGCTTCAGTTGGTAACAAAAGATGTCCAGCTGGTCTCTATCTTCCCCATTATTTGGCAATTTCATTTAAATCACCTTCATATATGTGTATATTTTATGAAACTTCTACTGTATTGTTATTATATGACCCTTCAAATGGCCCTTATTTTTTAGCTGAGCCTCAAATGACCTTTATTTTTATCTTCCCTTTCTTTCCCTGAGCCCTTTCTTGTTTGATCCTCCCATTCCAGTTTCCCTCCCCATCCATCCATCCATCCATCCATCCATCCATAACTATTGTATGTTTTGTTTATCTGTGTTTTCTCATCTTACTTGGAAAACTCTCTTCAGGAATTTCTCACCTCTCTGTGGTCATGTGCATTAGTCATTGTTCTATTGCTGTGATACCATGACTAAAGCAATTCTTATAAAGAGAAAACATTTCATTTGGGGCTTGATGACAGTTTCAGAGGCTTAGTTCATTATCATCATGTCATACACATGGCAGCAGGCAGGCATGGTGCTATAGAAGTAGCTGAGAGGTACATCCTGATCCACAGGCACAGAGAAAGAGAGCAGGAGAAGGAGAGACTGGACCTGGATTGGACTTCTGAAACCTCAAAGCCCACTCCCAGTGGCTCCCTTCTTCCAACAAAGCCACACCTACTCCAACAAGGTCATACCTCCTAATCCTTCTAAACTGCCCAAACAGTTACACTCTCAGGTGACCAAGCATTCAAATATATATGCCTATGGGGACCATTCTCTTTCTAACAACCACACCATACCACCCTGAACATGTCAGATCCCAACCACTTCCCTGGTTTTAACAGTCACTGAAGTCAGTTACTCTGTTAATCATGCATTATTTCAGCCACCTACATTACACTGTAACTGTAACATTACACTCTATTAAAGAACATTCTAAAATTGATATAGAAACACATGGTACTACCATAAGGGATAATATATCTACTAACATACCATAACATACATAAATTATCAGATTGTATCAGAAGAAGCCTAAGTTTTTCTAGACTGTCAAGCTTATCTTGATTACTAAGTCATTTATTAAACTCTTACTGTATTTTCTAGATCACTGCTTATACAAAATTTATCAAATCCCGTTTTTCTGCTGAGTAATCATTTCTAGAATTCTTTTGTGACCTTTTTTTTTTCTTTTTTAATTCCATCTTTAAGTCCCCAGCCCCCAGCAACACATTCTTGGCCATAATTCTCTCAGAGGCTTTTCAGGGAGTTTACTACTTGCAGTAAGAGAAACCCTCTAAAATTTTATATTTAGATATAACCTTACTTTTCTTTGATTCTTCCTCTGAGGATAACATCTAAAAATTCATCGATTCCTTCTGAGAGTGGTATTAAGGCTGGTCTTTGAGAACCACTGAGGTTTCAGAGGCATCAGTTCTCCCATTTTTACAAGGAATGTCAGGCATAATCATGTTACTTTAAATCCCTAGTTTATTATGTCTCCTCTCTCTACATACAAATGTGCTTTTGAGTTTCTTTCTTACTCCGTTCTTCTATTTCTTCCTACTACACCTACATACAGGGACATAAAATTTTTCCCCAAGGGAAGGGGGCCAAGAGAACTATAGTTGCAATGTTATATCTCCATGATCAAAATACATGACAGGATAACTTAGGCAAGGAAGGGTATATTTTTCTTTATTGATCTGGAACATTTAGTCCACGGCAGCCTGCTTTCTTCTTCGGTTCTACGAAAATACACAGCATCATGGGTTTAGGAGCATGGAGTAGAGGATATTCACCTCATGGTAGACAAGAAGTGGATGGGGCAAGCATCTGGTATAAATTTCAAAGGCAACCCCACAGTGACAAAATTATTCCACCTGGTCCTCAATAGCAATACCAGCTTGGGATCAAGCAATCAGAACAGGATCCTGGGGCTGGCGAACATTACATAGTCAAGTAGCAGCATGGACAGATGTTAACGCCCCAACAAGTACCAGATTGAGTCACCCAAGAGAGCAACACAGGGATGTTTCACTTTGTTTGTTTCAGATTTGGCCCACAAGGCCAATCTGAGAGAGACATTTTCTCACTTGGTTTTCATTTCTTCCAAGATGAGGCTACCTTTTTCAAGTTAGCAAAAACTGAGCTAGCACATATTCCCGGAGGTAGCGCTACAAAGTCATTCGCCAGAGACCTTGGCCTATACGTGGGACAGTACATGGTTAACTGGCCATTACATTCCAAAGTGACATTGTACCTTTTCATAAAGAATGAAAAGTACAGTCTTAGGACACAGTGTTTTATATATTTCAGTTGAATAAATAGATTGGAATTATGCCACTTGCCCTGAACTCATGTACTTTCAAATAAATGATTAGGAATTTATTAGTTCTCCTCTGGTCTGCCCTCAAAACCCATAATTAAAACCTATGACCTTGAGTATCCTCAATAAATATTTATTAAATGAATAAAATGGGAAAGCACTCCAGTTCTGTACCTCAAATCACACAGCAACATACTTTTAATTCTAGGACAGGTTTACAATAGGAATTCATCATGGAATCATATTATTAAGCACCCAGGTGTGTAGCACACTGTCAGGTGCTGAGTGGAGCATAATGAAATCAGTTGGAAATCAGTTCAGGGCTGCCCTATGATGAAATTCCTAACTTTCAGTAATATTTTTAGATCTAAAATTCTTACAATTTACCAGCCTTGGTCCTTAAAGAAGCAGCCCATGTACTGTCTGGACTGACAGCACCCAAAACTTTCAAGTAATGATTTGATAGTATCTACTCTGTTAGATGTTCAGCCTGGAGAGTTTCATTTATGACAGAATTCTCTGGTTGAACACATAGACTTAGATCACTTTTGGAAACTACAGTCTTAGTTTCTTTAATTAAAGTTCCTTTAGTGTGATAACACTGCTCCCACTTCATTGTGTTTGTCCAAACTTTCTGTGTTACGAAGGACATAACCTTATTGGTAAAGAAAAAACACTTAGCCCTGTCAGTAAAGAGAATTTCAAAAATGTGGGTAATGTTTTCTGAGTGTAGTCACACCCTGCCATGATGATTTTAACTCTTATCCAATTAAAAGGTAGAGTCTATCCATCATCCATTTCAAATCTGAGTAGTTATACAAGCACAGAGTGACATCAAACTCCATGATTCTGAGGACAGCCATAAAGGTTAGTATGGTTTATTTCTAACTTCCATGAGATGGCGGCGCTGAAACCTTATCACCAGATTTTAGAGTGCCTAAGGAGCCTGTGGTCAGCTTTCTCAGAAGGATCCCAATGTACAAAAAAAAAAAGCTAAATACCCCAGCCACAGACAGGATGTATCTGGTTGATACAATACAACATTATATTTCCTATCATCTTGCATTTGACCACTGTATTCTTGTTAAAGTTGTGTGTAGATCATAATCGGGGCTTTCCTGCTGAGTTGTGGCAAAATTGAAGATTCATAAGCAAAACTGATCATTATTTTTGCTTAAGAATAAGCTGATATCTTTAACCTTCCATTAATTCTATTACCAGTGTTGAAGCAACAATCTACACCCAGGTCACAGAGCACTCTCTCAGTCTCTATTTCTCTTATGTCGTTCTCTGTTCTCTATCTCTGTCTCTGTCTCTGTCTCTATCTGTGTGTGTGTGTGTGTGTGTGTGTGAGAGAGAGAGAGAGAGAGAGAGAGAGAGAGAGAGAGAGAGAGAGAGAGAGAAAGAGAGAGAGGGGGGAGAGACAGAGAGAGGGAGGGAGGGACAGAGAGACAGAGTATACATTTTTTTTCATTTTTTTTCATTTTACTGAGTTTAGATAAAACTGAAAATTGGTTCTCCCTCTCTCAGAAGTCATTGATTGCCTACAGTACTTTATCTAGGGTTCAAACCTTATAAAAATTTCCCCATCTATGTTTGACATATGAACTGGTGTTTCATCATAAAGGGCTTGTTTAAGGAACCATATTGCATGAATTTCATGGGTTCAGCTTTCCTGTTGTGTCCAGAAGACACTATCTCACAGCAGACATCCTGGTCCTCTACTTCTAGGGTTGCATTAATTATTACATACATAAAATTGAAAGTCAATATTTGGCATAAAATTTGAAAAACATGTAACTCACAAGTATTGAAAAGTCTTCCTGTAATTGTTATTAATTTAAATATTCCACTTTAAAATTTTACCGAGATTTCACTACTATCTTTAAATTGTTTTAGTTTAAGAATACTATGCAGTTGAAAAGTTTTAATTTGGTATAAAACTCAAATAGTTTGTATTATGGTGTTTGGGTAGAATAAAAAATCCAGTATGATCTTAACCATAATTTTTTTTCTTCTTCAAACTGCACAGAATTACACAGAAGTTAATGTTATTACAGCTCATTTCCCTCTTCTCTGAAATGAACCAAAAG
>CABHPQ010151342.1:0-31563 GCA_902168405.1 Peromyscus aztecus
AATTATATACTTCAGATAGTACTCTTGCATTTTATGCACGAACTTTTATGATAACCTTGCACCTAGCAAATGACAAAGATATGTGAAGACTGTTTAAATTACGGTTTCTATTGTGGCACAGTTTTGACGTATGAAGATTACTCATTTAAGAGCAGTACTAGCAAATGGAAAAAATATCAACAATCATTTCCTTTGTTAGATTCTGTGTCAAAATTTAAATATTCCAGTGTAATTTTCTTCCTGAAATATTTTCTGAAAGAAAAAATAAACTCAATTCTATTTGCAATAGTCTGAAACTAAGCACCCTTACATTTCTTTCTTTTCTCTCTATCACACACAAACATGCACACTAATACCTATATATACATATTTACAGGGACATATAATCACATACTCATATACAGAGAAATACATACAGATGAACACATGAGCCCAAAAAATACAAACAAATTAACACACATATACACTAATACACACATATTCATGTACATATCCTACAGATGCACACAAATATAAATAATACACATACACAAATATACATACAAAAACAGGTACATGTAGAGATACACAAACACATTAACACTTATACACAAACTTACATATGCACATATAAATGTACATACACACATATGTGTAAGTACACAAACACTCATATACACAAACATGCTCATAAAAACACATGCATCTATTCACACTTCTATCCAGGAATCCATACACATAAATACACACATAAGCATTTTCACACACACACACCTATACAAACATACATATACAGAAGCATACAGACACATTTATCTATACATGCAGATATCCACACATAAATACACATGTTCCAACAAAGGCATACATAAAACTGTACTCATACATGTTCATGTATACATACACAGATACTCAGAGACACAGTGACATGTAAACACAGAATCATGAATGCATTCCAGATTCGTTGTTTACTACTTTAACCTCTTCATGTCAGTTATAGAGTCTATTCTGTAAAAATAAAATAAAAGTAATTTAAATATTTCTTTATTTTTCTTTTTTGAGAGACAGTCTCCTTATGTGGTCCCAGAATAATGTCCAAAATACAATCTTCCTAACTCAGCAAATTGCACCGGGACTACAGGTGTCTTTCACTATGTCCTACAATTGTAATGCTTCTTTTTTGTTACTGTTTATTTTTGGGATTTCAATTTAATTACAACATTTCTCTTTTTCCGTTCCTTCCTCTAAACTGTCGTATATAACTTCCCCGCTCTCCTTCAAATCTGTGGCCATTTTTTTCATTGTTATTGCATACATATATGTATTTCTTTGACATATATATTCCTTTCATATAACCTGTTGAGTCCCTAAAACAGTGCTCATATGTGTGTTTTCAGGGCTGACCATTTGTCTCCTGGTAACACTGGAAGCTACACTGATAAACTTTAATATGTTTTAAAGTGTATTTTTATTATGAAAATCAGCAAACACAATAAATGATTCATATTACTATCCCACACTAACAATCTACATACTTTTAGCTTCAATCTTCGAGAAAGAAATTGAATCAAATAATTAAAAGATTTTTTTTTTAAGAAACAAAATTTTGGGATGGAATCCATAACCAATATTGCTTGGGTGACCAAGAATCTGAAACTCGATTGCCTAGGGACCTAGGAGAAAACCAGATAAAGGTAGTCTAACAAAATAAAAAAAAATACCGATAAAAAGACTACTAATGATATTTAGCTACACTCAAATTGGGACCTTGATCAGCTATCATCAGAGAAGCTTCCTCTTGCAGATGGTAGAAAGAAATACACACACCCACAGTAAGACAACATGCAGAGAGTGAGATATCTTGGAACACTGACCTTAAACAGGATGTCTCCTTCAAATCCCTCCCCTCAGAGCTCAGTGAACCATGTGGAAGAGGAGGCAGAAAGAGGGTAGGAGACAGAGAAGAGAGAGGACACCAAGAAAATAAGAGCCTCTAAATCGACATGATCAAATCTCACATGAACTCACAGAGACTGAGAGGGCTTGCACAGGGCCTGCTCAGGTCTGCATCAGGTCCTTTGCACATATATATTATAGATTTTAGTTTAGTGTTTTAGGGGATTCATGAGAGTGCAATTAGTGGGCCTCTGATTCTTGTGCTTTCTCTTGGACTCTCTTCCTTCTGTTTGTGTCATCCAACTTTGATATGATAGTTCTTATTTTGTCTTACTATATTTTATATTGTTACGTTTTAAAAATGATTGAAAAATGAATGAATGAATGAAAGAAAACCTATCCATTAGGGTAAAGGTTACACCTAAACTGTCCTTTATACCCACTTTGAGAGGGAAATATCAGTTTTATCCAATGGAGGGAAACTGGGCTTATCAAGCACTTCTGGGCAGACCTCATGTTCAAGAGCAATTGGTCAGCAAAGTACAGACTGGGACTCAACAGTTTTTTCTGTGTTTTAATTTGTTTACATTTTGGATGGATCTTTGTTTTGTTTTGTTTTTCTTTTTTCCTTTTGTATGTTATTTTATTTTGATTTTTTTTTTTTGGGTTTTTTTTTTTTTTTTTTTTTTTGTATTTTGCAAAAGAACTTAAAATTGGGTGGTTAGGGGAGGTAAGAAGATCCAGAAGTACTTGGAGGAGGGAAAGAATAGGATCAAAATAAATTTGAAAATTGTTTTAAATAATAAAATATACTAAAAAGAAAACAAAAGGATAAAATTTGTGAGGTTCTTTTTGTCTGATGCATCAAGAATTATTCAGCAGTTTATTCTACTTAACTTCAGGTAGAACCATGTTAATAAAGAAGGAAATATACTATGAGTTGAAATTATTTATTTTTTTAAAAAATATTTGTTAGTCTTTGACAATTTTATATATTGTTCCTTAAATATGTTCACCCCCATCTCCTGACAGAACTACCCTGCCTTCACTATTCACCTGTGCTTGATATATTGTGCACCCCAATAAATTTATCTGGGGATCAGAGAACAGAACAGCCACTATATTAAACATAGGGGTTAGGCAGTGATAGCACACACCTTTAATCCTAGCATTCTGGGGGCAGAGATTCATCCGGATCTCTGTGAATTCAAGGTCACACTGTAAAGAGTCAGGCCTGGTGACACACACCTTTAATCCCAGCACTTGAGATCTCATGTCTTGTTTGGGAAAGACACATGCCTTTAATCCCAGGAAGTAATGGCAGGAAGTAGAAAGGAATATAAGGTGTGAGGACCAGGAACTAGAGGCTTTTAAGCTTTTAGGCCTTTGAGCAGCAGTTCAGCTGAGATCTGTTTTGGGTGAGGACTCAGAAGCTTCCAGTCTAAGGAAATAGGATTGGTTGAGGAGTTGTTGAGGTGAGGTTGGCTGTGGCTTGTCCTGTCTCTCTGATCTTTCAGAATTTACAGCAATACTTGGCCCTGAGTTTTTTATTTAATAAGACCTTTTAAGATTCGTGTTACATTCACCCAACTTCCTTTCCTCTCTTCCCAACCATAAAGTCCCATTTGTGCTGCTCATACTCTCTTGGGTGTGGGGCCATCCACTAGAGTGTGGTTAGCCTACAAGTAGTGAATCTCTCACAAGATGACTCTCCCTTTTCAAGAAACTGTCAATTTTGAATAGTTCCTCAGGGAGAGGTGGGTTTTTATGACCCGTTCCCCACTCTGTACTAAAATAAATAAGAATAGGTTAAAAATGCAAAACTTGGAAATGTGTATTACATTATTGCAGAAGTTTTCACTAACATACACATAAATATTTTAAATCACAACAAAATAAGACTACATTAAGAGGGACCTTTAAAATTAAATATGAGTTATAGATTGCTCAATGGTTAAGAGCTTTTATTACTCATATAGAGGGCTGGAGCTTGGGACGCAGCAGTTAGGTCAGTCATTCCACAGCTGTTTGTCACTACAGACCCAGGGATGTGATACCTACTTCTGTCTCTTTCAAATGCACACATACAAACACACGTAGATAAAAATGAAATAAAGTTATCAAACATTTAGTTATTAAGAAGTTTAATGAGGTATAGATGAACTAGTAAGGAAAAGAGGAATTTGTGATCTTTTTCTAAATGTGATTTCAGAACTCAAAAGGAAGATATAGCCATAAAAATTAAATAAATATAAATCATGTGTTTCAGTTAGGGTTTACCATTGCTATTAAAGAGACACCATGACCTCAGCATCTCTTATAAAGAAAACACTTAATTAGGATGGCTTGCTTACAGTTTCAGAGGTCAGTCCATCATGATGATGGAGGATGGCTATATGCAGGCAGGCATGGTGCTGGAGAAATAGCCCAGTGTCCTATGTCTTGCAGACAACAGGAAGTCAGATGACTAACTGGGCTGTATCCTGCACATAAGAAACCTCAAAGTCCACCCCCTCAGTGACACATTTCCTCTAACAAGGCTATACCCACTCCTACATAGCCACACTTCCTAATAATGCCACACCCTATGAAATTATAGGGGCCAAATACATTCAAACTACCACAACATGTAATTAAAAGGATCTGCCTTATGAGGCTGATGATTTTCAAAAATTTGTAGTAAATAAGTTATTATTTAATATACATTTTTTGCCTTCCTAGAAAAATATTTGTCATAAATAACCACACAATACTCCATAGACAGCAAACTCATACCTACTGTTTACAAATATGTTTCTCGTATTATGCTCTCCTGTGTTTTTGTTCAGCATGGTTTTGTAGAATCTTGTCTTAACTAAGCAAAGATGTGGTACATTTGTTTATGCTGTTGAATATTACTTTAGCTGTGCAAAGATGTGTTACATTTGCTTCACCTTGCCTGCCTAAGGTACCTGATTGTTCTAATAAAAAGCTGAGTGGCCAATAGGTAGGCAGAGAAAGGATGGGTATGTATGACAGGCAGAGAGAACAAATAGGAAGAGAAATCTAGGCTAAAGGAGAAAAAGAAGAAAGAGAAAAGAATGAGGGAGATGCCCAGTGCAAGAAGCCCGGCACCACCAGCCAGCTACACATGAGAAACAGTGAAAGGAAGATGTACAGAAGTAAGAAATTTAAAAAGCCCTGAGGCTAAAGGTAAAGAGACACAGGTTAATTTAAGGAAAAAAAAAAAAGGTAGCCAGAAATGAGCCTAAGCTAGGCCAAACATTCAAAACTAATAAGAAATCTCCATGTCATGATTTATGAGCTGGTTGGTGGCTAAAAGAAAAAACCTGGTACAGCATGGCTCTTATATTTACAAAATCTACTATAAAGTTTCCCAGTAGGTCCTGTCAACTCTGATTGACTCTACATCTTACTACAGAGATACTTGCTCATATACAGTCATTGATTCTCTTGTCCATCAACTGGTGAATGTGTAAAAAAAAAAATGTGCTCCATTTATACAATGAGATATTACTCAGATTTTAAGAAAATGAAGTTATAGCTGGGCAGTAGTGGCTCATGCCTTTAATCCCAGCACTCGGGAGGCAGAGTCACGCAGATCTCTGTGAGTTTGAGGCCAGCCTGGTCTACAGAGTGAGATCCAGGACAGGCACCAAAACTAATGGGGGAAACTCTATCTTGAAAAACCAAAAGAAAAAAAAGAAAAGAAAATGAAGTTATGATATTTGTAGATAAACGGATGGAGCTAGAAAGGCTTATCCTGGGTTTGGTAACCCAGACCCAGAAAGACAAACTTAGCATCTTTTCTCTTATATATGGAGGTTAGCTTTTAATCTTAAGTTATGTGTGTTTCATTTAGCACATCTGCAGAAGTTACAGAACTGGAATGGATTAAGAGGTGGGAGAGGAAAAAATCTCTTAAAGAAGGAGAAATATAATATAGTGTCATAAAGGAGTAAATAGAATAAGAAGATTAAATTGGAAAGAGGATGGGAGGGCATAGTACATGGGAAATCTGGAGAGAGGCAAGAAACACTAAAGGACTTTTGAAAAACCATATGAAGATGAAGAATCTTCCATGTGTCTGTCTGTCAGTCTGCCTGTCTGTCTATGTATATGCATCATGTATGGATATTTTTCCATGTTCTATGGATTTGTATACATTTAATCAGATAGTATGTTGACTTTTGGCTTTGGTTTGTTTTTCACACATAATGCCCATGTCAGTACTCTGAATGATTTTCTTCCTGCCCAAGGTTGCATGGTTATTCACACCTATGTGTTTCCATGAAAGATACTGCTAATTTTTGACAGTATTTGAACACTTTGGGTATTGCTTCAATTTACAGATTAATAAAACATTCTATATTTCCTAGAGATATGTGGAAGATTCCCAACTGCTGCAGACAGTTTCTGCTTTGTCCTTTTAACTAAGTTTCTTTCAAGAGTATACTTTGGCTGAACTCTAATAGTAGTTCATTTAATTCCCTAACACATAAGAGTAAACGTGCACACAGACGTACACAGACTCCTACATGCAAACACACACACACAAAACAGGCATAGAGGAGTAAAGTTCTCTCTCTCTCTCTCTCTCTCTCTCTCTCTCTCTCTCTCTACATACATATATAGATATAGATATGTGTGTATAGTTGTAAATAATTAAGATATTTATTTATTTATAATTATATATGATTATAAATACACATACATATATAATTCATTTCAACAATTAGCACTCCATTAATTGTTTGGAATTTTTGTTGTTGCTTTGGGTTTTGTTGTTCTATATTCATTTTGTTCTTGCTTTGAGACAGGATCTTTCTGTGTAACTTAAACCAGTCTTGAACTCACAGTACATCTTAAACAGCTCCTGAAATCCATCTAACCACACTCCTAATTACTCCATTTCAAATAGACAATATATTTAAGTATTCATCTAAAATATCATTACTTAACACTGAAACTCATTACATTTTATACCAGAATAGTAACTACCGTGAAGTCTAGTGATTTGGTTGACTCATTCAAATATACTTAAATTAATTTTGCTTTATCCAAAAGCATAGAATAGTAAAATGCACCATCTTTAACACTAATATGAACAGGAAAGTTTGCAATAACAAAACATTGGTTGCAATGTTTTTGTTCAGCAAAGTATAGAATGCTGTGGGACGTTCTGTATGGCAAATGTGTTGCTAATAATACACTGATTGGCCAGTGGCTAGGCAGGAAGTATAGGCAGGACTAACAGAGAGAATTAAAAGAACAGGAAGGAGGAGGGAGTCTCTGCCAGCTGCCAGCCAGGACAAGCAGCATGTGAAGATGCCGGTAAGCCACAAGCCATGTGGCAAGGTATAGATTTATAGAAATGGATTAATTTAAGATATAAGGACAGTTAGCAAGAAGCCTGCCATGGCCATACAGTTTGTAAGCAATATAAGTCTCTGTGTTTACTTGGTTGGGTCTGAGCGGCTGTGGGACTGGCAGGTGAAAGAGATTTATCCTGACCATGGGCCAGGCAGGAAAAATCTAGCCACAAATGGTGCCCAACCTGGGGCATGAACCCATGACCCTGAGATTAAGAGTCTCATGGATTTAGCCTTTGCTAGTACAAAAAAAAAAAAAGAGGTTTCTGGGCTACACGCTGCTTTGATAGAAGCATAGACCCACGAAGGCTCCCAGAACTGATGGTAAATGTATCACCGCCATGTTGGGAAGCTGAGGTGGGCGGAGGCAGCAGCCACAGCACCGTTTCAGTCTTAGATGCTGCAGTTTAAAGTAACAGGTTCACAATAAGACAGATTCAGATGGAACAAGACTTTAAATGCTTTAAAATGTGTGTAAAAATGCACATAGGCTTCAAAGAGAGATAAAAAGGAATATATACAGTTATATAAAGAAATAGATAGTTTTGAAAAATGAAGTCTTTAAAGAGACAGTAAAGGTAGTATAAAATATAAGCCACGTAAAGATGGATATCACACAGAGAATCTGCATTGTGTTGTCTTTGGGATTCTTAACTGCAGAGAGATATTTGATTGTAAAGGAAGCTGAGCTAAACCAATATGTATATTTTAAAGATACCTTGACTTCAAAATTTGGATGTAAAGATATGTTGCTTTGGAAAAGAAGCTCTGATTTTGTTTCCACAGAAAGCCAGAGGCTATGGATTTGTTCTAGATTAAGATACATCAGGTTTGACCAGCCAAGACCACCTTAAAGGTCTCCGATGACACCATGGCTCAGATGGTCCAGCATCCAGAACCGTTTCAAGGCAACTGGCTCAGACGATACACCCTCACGGACTACTCCATAATTCTAAAATTTTCTTTGTATCCCCATAAGATACAGTGCCCCCCTCCAGCAGGAAGTAGTAAGAGAAGCTACGCCCAAATTCCCAAATTATATGTAATTTACTTTAAATTATATGTAATTACTTTAAGGTTAAAACCTTCCATTTTGAAAAAAAAAGGAGGGGGGGAAGTGCTGTGGGATGTTCTGTATGGCAAATGTGTTGCTAATAAAACACTGATTGGCCAGTGGCTAGGCAGGAAGTATAGGCGGGACTAACAGAATTAAAAGAGCAGGAAGGCGGAGAGAGTCACTGCCAGCCACTGCCAGGACAAGCAGCATGTAAAGATGCCAGTAAGCCATGAGCTACGTGGCAAGGTATAGATTTATAGAAATGGATTAATATAAGATATAAGAACAGTTAGCCTGCCACGGCCATACCGTTTGTAAGCAATAGAAGTCTCTATGTTTACTTGGTTGGGTCTGAGCACCTGTGGGACTGGCAGGTGAAAGAGATTTATCCTGACCGTGGGCCAGGCAGAAAAACTCTAGCTACAATAGAATGCAAACCCAGTTTGAGTATGAAGAGATGCTAAATCTACAGAGTTTGCAAATAGGTCTCTTGTTCTGCTGTTTGTGCATTTTTACACTGCTACACATCTCCAAATATCCATGGAGTAATGTTTGAACAAGCTTTGGTTTTTGTTATGAAGGAACACCTGTTTATCTTTTTTATAATTCATAACCAGCTGCATCACACAATCAATTTTTGTAGAAGCTCACTGCTGAGTAAGCCCATTATGATATAATGGAATAGTATGAAAACTGTTTTCCAGCTACAGACAATTTACAAAAAACATCTCCTGCTGCTTGGGAAAGTCTACTGTTTTATATTCATTTGTTTCCAGCCCAAAAAGGTCACAGAATTTGTAAGATATTCTAGATGGATGGATAAATGATTGCAAATTAAACAGTAAGCTGAAGAAAATACACAGTTTCAGAATCATACTCTACAAAGCCCAAGTGATTTATCTGTACTACAAATGGATTTAAATCATACTTCTCAGGGCTGTTCTCTAAATAATCTTAATAGAAAGCTTTCTTAATCAGCCAACATAATATAACAGCTTTTGTGTTGGGCAAAATTATTTATGAGTAATATTTGACATGATTATATTCTCAGGTAGTTAATCTTTCTAATTTTTCTAATTGTTTCTCATAATGCAACTCATGAAATAATTACATTTTAGGTTCAAGCATATTGAAAATATAAAGATCAAGAAAATTGGTCTAATTTTTTAAACATTATTTAAATACTAAATTTATAACAAGTAACCCATGATTTTTTTTTAAAACAAGAAGGTGGTAATGAATAACTGAAGTAGATATTCAAAATTGAACAATGTCATTATTTTGATTTAAATATGCACAAAGTAAATATATCACAGGGGGTCTGTGAAGGAAGAAAATTATATTTTAGTTAATTTTGTATCATTTCTATGTACATAGTGTTTTCTATTAAATTAAAGGTGAAAATTTTACAAATTAAAATAAGATAACTGATAGAAGTCTCCCCATCAACTTTAGTTTATTTCATAAATATTACTGTATTTTATAATTCACAACTTACTGTTTTATTCATTTCCAAAAGCATTACTAATATTCATAAAACCACTTTATTTTAGTAGAATTTCCATAAGGTTGATATACCTATTTACCATGTGCATGTGGATAATTTTGACTGTTTTGCCTGATGAAGGCCCAAAGACAGTTAAAGGGTATAAATACACTCCTCACTCTCCATTTCCCCTGGACCCTTTTTGTTATTGATCTTTTCTTCATTCAATGTCATAAGAACTTGAAATATAAAACATGGCCTGGTAATAATTTTAAAGTATTCAATACCTCATTGTTAGCTATAAATACTGCATTCCATGGTGAATCACCAGATCATATTTATCTTGTGTAACTTCATACTCTTTAAAATCACATCCTTATTCCCTCAGCTTCTTAAAAATTGCTCTTTCATTCAGTGTATTTATGAAGTGGATTAGACTCAAATGCATGTGGCATCAGAGTTAATGTCTTCCTTCCATGGGTGCAGTCCCCCAAACTCATATGTGGGGTCACAAACATAGGATATCTCTAATATAAAATCTTGTGTGTACTTTTATCTATTAACACACATTTAGGCTAGCTCTATATCTTGAGTATCTAGAAATTATTGCTATGGACAAGGATTTGGAGACTTTGATTTCAATTGTTATGTGCATATTCCAAGAAAAAATATCTGACCATAGAATTTAAATTAATATATATAGAGAGATATATAGATATATAGATAGATAGATATTATTTTTGAGATTATAATCAAATACAACATTTTTCCATTCCTTTTTCTTTCTCCAAATGCACACATGTAATTAATCTTTTCCACTCTCCTTCAAATTTATGGCCTTTTCCCCACTAATTGTTATATAAATATGTATGTGTATACTATATGTTCTATGTATATATATATATGAAATAACAATTATATATTGAATGAAATAATACATTCATATGTTTTTATATGTAAATTTACATATATGTATATGCTCCTAAATATAACCAGTATACTCCATATAGTGTTACTTGTATGTATGTTTTCAGGGCTGACAATTTGTCACTAGACAATGAATTGCAATGCTATTCCCTGTGGAGGACCACCTTTCCTGTTACCTCTGTACTCCATTGCCTGCAGTCCTTCTTGTAGGGTTGAGGCCTCATGAGCTTTTCCCTACCTAGTTTGGCATGCTCATTGGTATCACCCTTGTTTAGGTCATCTTTGGATTGTCTTGCTGTTGAAACTTTGTGAGTATACCTTCTGATATTTCTAGGAGACAGTCTCATAGCAAACTTCTTGATTCTCTAGCTCTTACAATGATTCTTCTGCCTCTTATGTAGTAGTTCCTGAGCCTCACGTACAGGTGGGTCTTGTAGATGTTTTCTACTGGAATTGGGCTCTACAAATCTGCATTCTGATTAGTTGTGATTTTGTTTTTGTCAAATTTTTGAAGTGTCATTGTACCCACAGAAGAGTCTATATAACATTCTTTGGAATTTTTATTCTTTATTTCTCTTTTATTAAATTTAGATTTTTCTTTTTCAGACAATGTAATCTGAAAGTGAATCATCCATTAAAGGCTAGACTTACAACCAATTTATATTCTTAACATTGTATGTCTTTACATTTTCTCATATAAACCAATTCATTCACATGCTTATTTAATGCATATCAACATATACACATATATTATATTTGGCATCAGAACAAGTTTGAGGTGGTTTTTCATTGTGGTTTGATTTACATTTCTTTTACAACTGGTCACTTTTAGTCATTTTTATGTCTTTCAAAAATGTCTACTCGGGTTCTTGGTCTATTTTCTTATCAGTATTTTTTAAACTTGGCTAAGCATTCTGTAGTAATATACTAAGGAGATTATTTATTGATGATATTAAAACTTTATCCCTATCTAAAAAGATAAAACTCAGTATAATTAATGATTTCTGATCTTTGAATATTTAATATAAAAGCTGATGTCAGAGTACATAGTCTGTGAGAGAAAGCCTGTTTGTAGGTTTACTGTGTAACAACTAACTATTTACACTTAGAAACATATAATATTATTCAGTTAATAGTTGTATAAGAGAAATGTGTGAAAGATAGTGCAAAATACCTGAAGGCAAACAACTATTTATCAAAATGATATTTACATGAAATTCTATAGTTCAAATGGGTCATTTTTCACACAATTTCACAAGCAGTGAGGAAAATATAGTGGAATGAAAACAATGTATATTGTTTAATAGATATTAAAATATCTACCTCATAATTATGTTTGAAACAGTGAAGATTTATGCTAAACAAGAAAGCCCTATTTTTTTGTTCTGGAGTATTTCTTATTTATTATATCAGAGGATATTTTGCTTTAATAACACTGGATATTCAAATGTGGAAAACAGTGTTTGCAAAGAAGCAGAAAAATTAAGTCTTTATGAACATTAGATTTCTATATATGTATGTATATATGTATACATATGTATACATACACACACATATATGTATGTGTGTGTATGTATGTATGTGTGTATATGTATATATATATTTGGTATCATGAAAGAATCCCATGTCATAAAACATGTACTAAAATATGAGTTTGTAGAAATAACATAATATTTTATGGATTACAAGGAGTTTTATGATGCTATTTGATGATTTTTCTTTGGCCACTGTATGAATGCTGCAGCATCCAGTTTACTATATATAAATTGAGTTTTTCTCATATTTGTGGCATTACTGCAGTTATTTTATGTGCCTAAAGCTTATTATATTTCACTGTTGAAAGTGCCATTTCTTCAAATTGAGGTGGCCTGTGTTACCTTAGTGTGGATCACTGCTCTTATGTCAAGATTTTGCTTAATGACATTGTCTACACATCACAAGATAAGTGGCAAATATGCAACTAAACATTATTCTCACTTTAAATTGGTCTCTAGATGATACTTTGTAAGTCTAGTCTGTCTAACGTGACCAAGCTACTTATTTAAAGGCATTCTTAAAAAAAAAAAAAAGGGATTCTTCAAAGTATCTTTATTCTCCATTAAATTTGTTTATTTATTTGTCTGTGTGTGTGTGTATGTGTGTGTGTGTGTATATGTGTGTGTGTGTGTGTGTGTGTGTATGTGTGTTGTTAGGCATATATACCCAATTTCACTCCACTGTAACCTGTTAGATGTAAAAGCAGAACAACAGATATATTAAGCTGCTGTTGATATATCAAATATCTGTTGATATATTAAATATTAAATAGAGAGTAACATTTTCCTTTTGTAGCATAATTGGTCATCATAATATAATTCCATAACTTTCTGCCTTTTCCAATTCAAATTTTATAATTAAATATATAAATATGAAACAAAAACATAGATTTAGCTTAGAACTTCATTAGAGAAGTGTGAAATTTGGGGTGGAGGGAACTATGCCAAAGAGAAGGGAGAAAGATTGTAAGAGCCAGCGGTTGTGGGTGACTCTAGAGAAGCAGCTTCTAGACCAAGGCACATATGAACTCAGAAAGTCTGACAGCATGCATGGGACTTGCGCAAGTTCAAGACAAAGGAAACACCAGCAAAGAGTCTGAAAGTGTGACGTGGGCACAAAGACCTACGCATAACCAAGAAACTAGCTGCAACTGATACCTGCTGGGAGAGGGAAATCAAACTGGCACAATGGAGTGACACTGGGTATATAACCCACACTCCAAGGAAAGCCCTGTGCTAAGAATTAGTTGGCCTACACAAATAAGTTCTGTGTGTGTGTGTGCGCGCGCGCGCACGCGCGCACATGCGCGCGCATGTGCTTCTTTGATTTTGGTGAGTTTTGTCTAAAAAATTTGGTGTTACTTGTGGTTTAGTTTTGCTCTTTTTTGGGGGACCCACCAGCCAGCTCCCAAATAAATCACGCATGGAGGCTTATTCTTAATTATGAATGCCTGGCTTTACCTTGGTTTGTATCTAGCCAGCTTTTCTTAACTTTAAATTATCCCCATCTATCTTTTGCCTCTGGGCTTTTGCCTTTCTCTAGTTCTGTGTATCTTTCGTTATTTCTTACTCCATGGCTGGCTGTGTAGCTGGGTGGTTGGCTCCTGGTGTCCTCCTCCTTCTCTTGCTCCTAGATCTCATTGAATACCTCCTCTCTGCCTGCCAGCCCCACCTATCCTTTTTCCTGTCTTTCTATTGGACATTCAGCTCTTTATTAGACCCTCAGGTGTTTTAGAGAGGCAAAGTAACACAGCTTCACAGAGTTAAACAAATGCAACATAAAAGAATGCAACACACCTTAAAATAATCTTCTACAACAGTTGCTGCTGTTGTTTCTTTGGTTGGTTGACTTTTTTGTTCATTTGTTTTGACTTTTCTGTTATTTTTTTTCCTAGAGAGCAAGAACATAAATTTGAGTAGTTAGGGAACTGGGAAAGATCTGGGAGAATTTAGGGGATGAGAAAGAATATGACCAATACATATTGCATGAAAAATACAGTAAAAGTAAAATATTATTGAAAAATGTCTGAGCTATTCCAAAAATTAAAAGGATAATGTATACTCCAATTTTCACTGGATCTATCAATTTATACATTATTAATTAAAAACCTGTTAGCAGGTAAGAAATTTATTGATACATTTTTAACATTAACTTTAAAATTGTTGTCTATCATGACATTATTATTTAAAAGTGTGCTTTTACTTAGGAGGAAATTAATTTTGGAATGAGATAGTTCTCATTTTTAACTGAGGTAATAAAAACACTAGCAACTTTTAAAGCTATAGGAAACATAATTTTCATGTGTTTTTCCTACCTTATACCTCCTGGAAAAAATCATAGGTTACCTGGAAAAACACTGAAATGTTTGTTAAAACCTCTTCTTGAAATACAAGCATCCAAAATATATATAAAAGCTATCCACTAAGCTGTTAATGAGGAGGAAAATTAGAATGACCCATAAAGTGACATTGATGTAAGTGTTGTGCAACAGGAAAGACATCAAAATGAGTAATAATGGAAACTGTGTGGGAAAACAAGCTTGCATTCATACATGTCTCCTTATTTATAGAGCATGACTTTGAAAGTCTGAAATGTCATACAGAACCTGAACTGACCTGTCCTTTCATAGTTAAAGCTGCAGTGACTCCTATATATCTTTATTCCTTTGCTTGGGGCCATCATTAAGGAAGTGTCATTTGGACACATTCACTGTAGCCCAGTGACATTTGATGCAATGACCAAGAGAGTTACTTGGTGGCTAATGGGACAGTAGTATGTAGCATATAGATTCTCACATTTAGTGTGGCAAAGCCTGGAAGCATGAGACTTCATCACCCTGGAACTTCATGTGATTGCAAAATTATAAATGCTTTATCCTTAGAAATTTCCACTTAATCATATTGGATTGTGGATGTAAAATGTAACTAATCGTGTATAAAATGAAAGTAAAATAAGAATTAACTAGTAAATTCAGTGTAGGAATGCGTCAAGTCTTTTTGGGTTTACCACTCATTAGATACTTTGAAGGATCCAGGAATTAACAATATTTTTCCTAAGTGCAAATATTAAATGAATTTTAAATTTTGTTTTCAATAATAACTTTACACTCATTGATCATGTGTGTCATGAGTTTTGTTTTTTTTTCTATTTTCATTCACAATCATTTCAATTTGAATATTATGTTCTAAATTGTGAACATAGATATTATTAAGAAAAGGCGAAGAGTGTTAATTAATATTCATTTTCAGATTTCTGGATAAGATGTACAATATACCTTAATTTTTTTTCAAATACAAAAAAAAATTCATTACAAAGATTTACTATGTTTCTAGTAATCTAGATTTAACTCATAAATTCAACTATTCTAAACCAATATATATTATCCTGTGGAAAAATATTAGTAATATGAATCTAAATATGTAGCCTCATATATTCTATCCCCACCAAATCTGTGTTGTCTGAAATACCATACGGTAAAACTGTGAGCATCAAGAAGGATGCTTTCTCACGAGTCATAACTATGTAATTTTGAATAAATTCTTTCAGCCCTTCAGGCTGATTTTTCTCATTTCAAAAGTGACAGTTATATTGGAAAAAAACTCCTGAGAGTTGTGAAAATTAAGTGCCATTTTATGTAAAATAACAAGCAAAGACAATTTGACTTTGTGAGATGCTTATTTCCAAATGTAATTAAATGAAGTAAGTTGAAAACAATTTCCTCAAGACACTGTGACAACAACTTGTATTTTTTGTTCAGATGCAGGAGATTAAACCTGGAGTTTCACATAGTTAGGCAATCTCTCTGATACTGAAATACACCCTCAGCCCTTTCATTTAAAATGCATCCACTAATTGCAGAATCAGACATAAGGAAACAAACATTTGTCTACAAGTAATGGTCATCGGCCACTTAGAGAAGAGGTTAGATGTTCAGATATTGAGTTTAAAAAATAAAAAGTCAGAACTCAAAGAAGACATTTTGAAAGTATCATTTAATAAGTAATTTTTTTTGAGACAGGGTTTCTCTGTGTAGTTTTGGTGCCTGTCCTGGATCTCGGTATGTAGACCAGGCTGGCCTCGAACTCACAGAGATCTGCCAGCCTCTGCCTCCTGAATGCTGGGATAAAAGGTGTGAACCACAACCACCTGGCCTAGTAAATAAACCTCTGTGAACATTAATATTGAACCTTTTGCCAGACAAGTAAGACTGTCAAATATAGTTGAGAAAGAGGACTTATTTACAAAATATTCATCCAGAGTCTAGTACAAATAAAACCTTGTATCATGGTTCCCACCATGAGAACGTTGGAATCATCACCAGATTTGAAAGTATTCATAATAGGGTAGTGAAACATAGTAGCCTAGGTCAGCATTAGAAGATGGTTACAAATAGTGACCTATTAGAGAACAAGAAGGACTCCTATACAAGTGACTGCTAATATTCTGAAAAGTAACCCCAGAATGCACTGTGGAGAGAAGGGGGGAAAGACGTATGTAAAGCATTATGGTAGCATGGGCAAAGTTCCAAGGACATGTACACCTGTGAATCTGCAGGTTGCTGCCTCTAATCTTAGGATGTGGAAATGAAGTATCAGCAGTTGAGGATATTCCATTGGATCTACTGAAAGTTAATGAGTATATAATATTATTTTAACATTTCATTGATATTCAGAATTTATTCATACTTTCACTATTTGTTTTAGGATAGTTTTGTATAGATGAGGGGTTCGTTTCAAGAAGTTTTATTTAGGGATATATATGTATAGATAGATTCATATCTGCGTGCAATAACAATGAATGAAAACAGAAGTCATAATTTTGAAGGAAAGTGGGGGGAGTATATATGGAAGGTTTGGCCAAAGGTGAGAAAATAGAGAAATATTAAATTACAATCTGAAAAACAAAAAGAAAAGAGAAAGGGTGCAGATGAAATACCTTTAGAAAATAAATCATTTTGTGTTATATTAGTGGTATAAGACAATGCTTGAGCAGGGTAATGATATCTACCAGGTGGTAAGATAATTAATTAACTTATGAAAGCTTATTTTTGCCCATAGTTTGCAAGTCTCATTCCAAGGAGTCTAATCGGCGAGAGAGAGAGGAGGGATTATATGAGCAGGAGATATCCAGACCGTGATTGGAAAAAGCACAGGGACAAATAGCCAAACTAGTGGAAACACATGAACTGTGAACCAATAGCTGAGGAGCCTCCTTGGAACTGGACCAGGCCCTCTGGTTAAGTGAGACAGTTGATGAGCTTGAACTGTTTAGGAGGTCCCCAGGCGGTGGGACAGGGGCCTGTCCTTGGTGCATGAGCTGGCTTTTTGGAACCTGGGGCCTATGGTAAGACTCTTTGCTCAGGCTTGGTGCAGGGAGGAGGGGACTGGACCTGCCTCAGCTGAATCTGCCAGGCTGGGCTGACTCCCCAGGGGAGACCTTGCCTTGGAGGAGGTGGGAATGGGGGGAGTGGTTTGTGGGGGAAGGCTCTGGGGTGGGGAGAGGGAGGATGGGGGAATCCGTGGCTGATAGGTAAAATTAAATTAATTATAAAATAAAAATATTTATATAAAAAAGAAAGGACTAATGTAAAAAGATTGTTTATTGTTATTTCCTACATATATGTATACACACACAATACACTCAGTCTTTTCAAATGGAATATTTGATGCCACCTAAAGAGTCTTAAATAAAAGTATCTTTTACTACGTATGAGAATCTTGACATTCTGAAAATTAGATAAAAGTAAATTTCTCCACTTTTTGAAGGTACTCAGCCATGGGTAGTTTGTTGTAATAACGCAAAACAGATTAGTACGCTCACTAGATCTGTACATTAGCCTATAAAACTATTTTAATTGTAGATAAAAAGCTTACTAGCCCATTTCCCAAATCAGTTTTGTTAGGCATAGTTCATGTATTTACAGGATTTAATTTTACTTATGCAAATGCTACAAAATGTTTCATTTTCTAAATCATAAATTAGATAGGAAAATAAAGATAAGTATGTCAAAATACTCCAGAGTTTAATAATCTTATTGGCTATCAGCATGCTTTACATGAATAGGATAATTTAGGTCTATAGATAGAGTTATAGCAATATAAGTTGGTTCTCAGTAATAAAAAATTGTCATGAATGTCAATGGTTGTTTGCAAAGAACAGAAAATTATCCAGGAGAGAAATCAAACTTAGAATTGTTGTAACCATGTTGTGATTGTAAATAAAATTTAAAACACCTATTATACAACCCAGTAGTTATAGTCAAATGAGTTGAATACTTATTTCTTCACAAAAACCTGGGCATGGATATTTGTTGATAATTTTTTTCCTTCCAAAATTTGGAAGACATCAAGTTTCTTTTCTGGAGCCTAATAACTCAATAAACCATGATGCACCCTGACAATGGAACATTATTTAGAGGTACAAAAATGAGCTACCATGTCATGAATAGATTATACAAGTAGCTTAAATGGATAGTTGATAGAAGGAAGTCTTGGATAGAGACATAATTTATTACTCCACCTTATATGAGGTACCAGAAAAGAGAGGCAAAAGAAAGGTTTCTCAAGTGACAGAAGCAAGGATAAAGAATACAATATTTCCAAAGGTGTGAAAAATATTATGCATGGTAAATTGTCTGAACTTACAGAATGAACACGGGAAATTGTGAAGCATCATGTAGTTCATAGTTTTAATACTCTGGAGTAGGAAGGGGCTTATATTAATACTACCCTTTGCCATAATTTCTTCCTCTAATCCATTTTTACAAAACACACGTGAACCTTTCTCTTTTCCAATTGCATCATTTTATCATCACTTTTAGAACCATGGCTGCTCATGTATATTTGTGATCCAAATAAGATATTTTCTTAAAAGTCAAATGCATAATATGAGACATGAAATCCTGGAAGAAAATGAATACTGTCTTTTACCTTGCCTGATGAGAAAGTACAAGCATAAAAAATTCATGATTGAAAATGAGAAGTTAATGACTAAATTGCCTGAGGAAAAAGAAGTAATTTGACAGATAAGAAATTTATTGTGTTTTCAAAAAGAAAACCCTTATTACAATCAATTATGTTTTTACAAGTACCTTGAATTTTGTGAATTGAGAAACAACATTGTATTACTGTCATAAAATATTAAACAGTGTATAAAAGACACAAAATTAACTTCATAGTCAATATGAAGAGACTTTAACTCCCTCAGGAAACTCTCCCTGCCTATACTGAAGCATGCAGAAATCAGGAGAAAGAAGTCATTTTATACAGTGTAATTCACTGAAATTTGCCTTAGATATTTGAAGCTGCTGGTATTAAATAAAGTGTTCAAATTTATCTAAAGCTATTCTTTATAGAAATTCTTTATAAGAAATACCAGCATTTATTCCCTTACAATGATGAGAAATGAATATCCATATCCGAGCCAAAACTGCTGTTGAATTTATGTATCTGAAATAACAAAAAACAGGGAGCACCAGAGAAGGCAGGTGGAGGGACTGGCCTCAACCATTCTCGATAAACTGCTATTTTCCCCAGGAGTGTGCTCTGCAAAGAACACTGAGCTATGTTGACATGAAACATTGAGGGTGGTTCATGCAAGAGTAGCGGTGGGAAATATAACTTCATGTGCTCTAACTATAGTAAGTACCTAAAATTGTACCACATTATGTAAGGAATCATCTCCTTGCTTATACTCCAAGGTTTAGTTTTAAGCAATATTTTCATTTTTAAGCACAGCTCCCCTGTTTTATCTTTTAAGTTATATATATTTCTATGTATATATATATATATATGAATACAATTCACCTATATAATAATATTTTTAAGTATATATGAAGAGAATAAATAGGAATCATGTATTATAATATTACAAAATTATAATCATGCATACGCATATATATGTATATGTACATATAGATAAATACAATCAGGAGGATGAAGCATAAGTGAGAGCACACCCTTGTTGCTAGAGTTTTCCTGCCTGGCCCATGGTGAGGATAAATCTCTTTCACCTGCCAGTCTCACAGTCGCTCAGACCCAACCAAGTAAACACAGAGACTTATATTGCTTACAAGCTGTATAGCCGTGGCAGGCTTCTTGCTAACTGTCCTTATAGCTTAAATTAATCCATTTCCATAAATCTATATCTTGCCACATGGCTCGTGGCTTACTGGCATCTTCACATGCTGCTTGTCCTGGTGGTGGCTGGCAGGCAGTGACTCCTTCTGCCTTCCTGTTCTTTTAATTCTCTCTGTTAGTCCCGCCTATACTTCCTGCCTAGCCACTGGCCAATCAGTGTTTTATTAGCAACACATTTGCCATACAGAACATCCCACAGCACACCCTGACATATTTTCAGACTTTACAGAATAGCAACAAAAATGTCAAACATCACAATGCAAGGATGCAAGAAAAAGGATACCTTTGTCAGCAGTTGGAAAAATATGCAAATGAGTACACCTATGACTAAGAGAACTTTTCTGTGCTCTGTAACCACAGCATCACTCACAACAGCCATGTGATGTTCCCAATATAAACGTACTAGCAATGTGATTAGTTAAATAAAAATTATATGTATATGTAGTCAAATTACTAATTTTATCCTTGAAAAACAGAAGAAAGTTTATCACTTTTCTATAATACTGAAGGAACAAAAGTAAATTGATTCAAAGCCAAACATCAATAAATTCTGAATGACATCATTTGTTTGTCATCAAAAGAGTCAATATTCAAAACTAGAAGTAAATGATAACTATAAGAGGTTGGGGGATGAGAAGACTACAGTGATGTATGTGTCAAGGGACAAAAATAAAAAAAAAAACACTATAGTAAGGAGGAGTAAGAAGGAATTGATACAAGACATCTACTACACAGTATGGAGTCCAAAGTGCAGAAAGCTGCATAACAAAAAGTATTGCTAAAAAACTATAAGTGGCCAGGCAGTGGTGGCGCATGCCTTTAATCCCAGCACTCAGGAAGCAGAGGCAGTTAGATCTCTGTGAGTTCGAGGCCAGCCTGGGCTATAGAGTGAGTTCCAGGAAAGACGTAAAGCTACACAGAGAAACCACATCTTGAAAAAATAAAAAACCTATAAGTGATCTCACCACAAAAATGATAATTGGTGCAATGTACATGCTAAATAGCTTAATTTAAACATGCTAGGAAATGTTTCTATCAAAACATCTTTCTTCCACACACTCAAATTATGCATAGTTTAGATAGCAATTATAGCAAGTTTAAAATAATTATATCTGACTGTTGGTTAGTTTGAATTGTCAAATTGACACAACCTAGAATTACCTAGGAAGAGAGTCTTATGAGATAATCTGGGTCAAGTTGAACAGTGGATATATCTATGAGAAATTGTTCTGATTGCTAATTGTTTTGGAAGGAAGAACCTACTGTAGACTTCATCATTTATGGAATAGTCCTTGACCTGTATAAGAGTAAAGACAATTAGCTGAGAATAAGCATCAAACAAGTGAGGATACTGTTATTTTCTCTTTGCTCTTGACTATAGATGTGATATGATTAGCTGGTTGGTTTTGTGTTTTGACTTCACTCAAATGACAGACTTAGCCCTTTAATTATGTGTTAAAATAAAGTTTTCTCTTTCCTAATTTGATTTTGGTCAGAGTACTTTATCACAGCAACAGAAATGAAACTATAATAGAAATTGATATCAAAAATTTAGGTTGTTTCTATGATTAATTTGACTGTTTATTATGGGAGGAATGTGGAAACTTAGGAATATGGAGCAGGGAATGTCATTGACTGCTGTCAGAAGAGATGAATGTTCTTCAAAAAGCAGGGAAGACAATTTTACTGAAAAAATGTGTGCTCTGGAAGCTTAGCTCTTGAGGTTTCATAAGGGAACAACTATTTTAGCAGTTCTCCAATGACCATTGTGTGGTATTAAGGCTAAGAATCTGTGTGTGCTGATCAGATGGGCTGAGGAAGCAGAGATGATTGGAAAGGAGATCAGCATCACTAAAGTGAAACCTGGACTCACTTGAGGTGATAGGAACATTTTTCCTCAGGGTCTGTACAGAGAGCTATGGTTCAAAGAGCTAGGATAGATCTTAACAGAATATGACAACATGAGTATTGCCTAAATGGGGTAGAGCTTGAAGACCTGAAAGGACCATGTAGAGCAACATAGGCTTGATAGCTTCTCACAGGGTCAGAGTCCCTGCAGATAGGCCCAGACAGGTCATTGGGGAAGGTGAAATTCCAGCTACAGTGGGAGCACTAAGGTATTGGAAATGCTAGTACTTAGAGGTTTTCATTAAGAACTGCAGGTTTGGGAATGGCTAGTCTAAAGGGGAAGCTACCTGTGATACTCCTGGCAGAACTGGAGAGGTAGGGCTGCTTATACCGCTTAGATGCTAGATTTGATCTCGGATGTCCGACTCACTGAGAGTCATACTAACCCAGCCACAAAACCCAAAACCCACAACCTGGCCTGCCTGCAAAATGAGCTGGGGCAAAATGAGCTGGTAGCTAGGAACCTCTCTGAGTGGCCAACCAATGACTAGTGTAATTTGAGGCTCAAGCCATGAGAGGGAGCCCATGCTTGACACTGCCTAAATGGCCAGGAACCAGAAGCTGGGTGGCTCAGAGACCTAGGGCACTAGGGTACAACCAAACATGACAGACAGAAAAATAAATAAAAAGGAAGAAAGAAAAGAAACATATAAAAGAAATGATTGCTGATGATATTCTGTTATACTCATAAATCAGTGCCTAACCCAATCATCAGAACTGGTAAACCCCTTAGAAGAGGAAGGGATAGGATTGTGGGAGCTGGGGATGTTAAGGACACCAGGAGAACATGGCCTCCAGAATCAACTAAGCAGGGATCATGGAGGCGTACAGAGACTGGAGTGGCAACCACAGAGCCTGTGTATATGCTGTGGTTATTCAGCTTGGTGTTTTTGTTGGACTCCCAACAGTGGGAATTCGTTGTCTCTGACTCTTTTGCCTACCAATGGAGCCCTTTTTCTCCTTTGGGGTTGCATCACCCAGCCTTGATATGAGGGTTTATACCTAATCAGATTGTTTCTTGTTATGCCATATTCAACTCACATCACTGGGAGGCATGTTCTTTCTGAAGGGAAACAGAGGAGAAATGTATCTGGGGGCGAGCAGAGGAGGGGGGAAGTTGTGAGGAGTGGAGGGAGGGCAGGTTGCAGTCAGGATGTATTATCTGAGAGAAGAATTTTAAAAATAGGATATTTTAATAAGTTTTTAATTGAAATATATCACTCCCCACTCCTTTTCCTCCTCCCAGCCACTCCCAGGGATCGTCCTTAAACCCAAAGTTGTAGAGAAGAAGAAATGGAGGAGAGAAAAAATGGAATAGGTAAAAGAGAACAAAAATACTAGCAGCAGCAAAGGTGAAGAATTTTTGGAAAGCCTAAAATATTTATTAGTTGATTTGTTACAGCAAACTCTTTAGGTCCGTGCAAATGGCTTCTGTTGTTATTATATTTTCCTGTGTTACTGTCAACCCTCAATTTCATAATTACAAAATTATTCACTTGATTCATTAGTTTTTTTTTTTTGATTCATTAGTTTTGAGTTAGAAGTGAGACTGATATTTATTCCACTGTGCCTGAATAGTATTATTTTCATATTTGAATGTACATCAGTGGTTTCTCCCTGTGACAGGAAACAGGTTAAAGGCCACCAAAGCTGTGAAAATTGGATGTCAAAGTGGAGTGGATGTAGTAAAACAAAATCGGCAAGTGTCATTTGTCAGAAGTCAGTAGACACAAACCCCCAGGTGCACAGAGAAATCAAGCAACTACCAGGGTTTGCACTGCAGCTCAGAATAAACACTTCTCTAGCTGTTTCATGTTCACTTTCAGCTAAAGATGTAATGTTGTTCCAGCAATGCTCTTTGAAATACCACTTGTGATCGTTCTCTAAAGCAAATGGGCAATGCCTTTTGTGATAGGAGTTTGTTGACATTAATAATTTCCAACACTAAAAGCAAAAACTTGAGCATTTGAATGAAGATTGTTGTGGAGCACTGATGGGGAATGTTGTCCTATATGCTGTGAATGTGTTGCTGAGAATGGTTGATAAATAAAATGCTGATGGCCAGTAGCCAGGCAGGAAGTATAGGTGAGATAGACAGACAAGGAGAATTCTGGGAAGAGGAAGGCTGAGGCAGGAGAAGCTGCCAGTTGTCACCATGAGAAAGAAATGTAAAGATGCTGGTGAGCCATAAACTACGTGGCAAAGTATAAATGTAGAGAAATGGGTTAATTTAAGATATAAGAGCTAGCTAGCAAGAAGCTTGCCATGGCCATAGTTTAAAAATAATATAAGCCTGTGTGTGTTTATTTGGATCTGAGAGGCTGCAGGACCTCAGGGCTGTGGGAGTCAGCCGAACCAGGAAAACTTCAGCTACAGAGCACAGATTCATTGTTGATGAATCTGGTGGCTAGTGGAGGAACATTCTAGGATATTTCAAGAATGCTACTTTGTCCATGGAGATCCTCAAAAAGCATCAACATTATCTACTAGTCAGTTGTTATATTGGAAGCTGCTTCTACTAGTTTTACACAGATTATGTGAAAGCTTTATACATGTTGCCACTCTTGACACACAATTGTCTACAAAGCAAACTATGATCCAGTAAGATTTAACTGTCCATACAATGCCTTTCTTTAAACTCTGTAATATAGGCTTACTTATTTGGGGCATATTTATTTTCAAACTATTGTTTTTCCTTAATGAATGTAAAATGGTGGCTTCCTATTAAATAATTTATTGTGAAGAGAACTATGACAAACGTGCTCTCAAAGACTGAATTATTATTACTTCTTGGTATCCATTTTCCAAACTAGTCAATCAGCAAATTTACTGAGGATCTCTTATGCCAGGAACAACTTTTAAATGCATTTGTTGACAACATATTTTAATATCACTTGTTATAAGTAGTCTAACCTCAAAAAGATTTTAAAATATTGAATAAAATAAATATTTCAGATAAATTCATACTTTTAAGATTAGATACTCTTAATTTAGTGCATTTTGATATATTTTGCAATTGACATTTTCTTTCAAGTCAAATATATTTCATTGTCAGAAATCCATAAAATAGTTAATTGATTTTCTACATTATTATGGCAAGCAAGTGATATGTGTTTTACATTAAAATAGTATTTCCATGTGATATCTATAAATAGTTTGTAGACTACAGAAGCATGACATTTGATAGTTTCATTTTGCAGAATATTTGTTAAAGAGTGTCCTTTAAAGGAATTCAATTTCTTGGGAATGTTTCATGCAAATAATTCATTTCTTTTGCTCACCTCTGAATTAAAATATTAGAAAATACTTAAATATATTTAATTTATGACCATGTGATAATAGTACTATTTCCCAAGCCTAGCACTTTGCTCTTATAAAATCCAAGGTCTTGAAAACTGTGCAATCCTCTGCCAATAAACTGAGTGCCAGATAAGGCCCTCTAAAAAAAATGTTCTAAAAAATTGGAAGGGAGAAAGCTTGCCCTTATTAGGTTAATACAATCTTGTCATTAAAATTTAAATGGCTCTATTTCTTGGCGGAGACATTTAGGTCCTAGATCCAGTCCTGTTTTCTAGTCTACAGCACTAATAGTCTCCTCTATGTGTAGAGCATTGAACTGTATTGCGAATGTCTCCAAATGGTTCAATTTCTGCTGTCTCCTCCAGTCGTGAATTATCAGCATTTATCATGATCAGTTCTGCTCCCAGAGTCCAGTCCTGGCCTCACATACCCTTTTCTCCAAGCTCCCACTCATCATGGTCCAAATGCTTCGTTTATATTGATGCAGTTTCTGGAAAGTTTACTCATGGGTTGTAGTAGAATGTAATCTTTGTTCTTGTGTTGTTCTTGTGTTGCTAACAACGGGTTAACACATTCTTTGGATTTCGTACTTACTTTAATTCTAGCATTGTAGCTTCTCTTTTAGTTACTAAACTCAGACTCAAAGCATCTTTTTTTTTGTTTGTATTTTTTTTGTATGCACCTGTGTATGTGTGCAAGTTTGTGTGAGCCTAGTTGTGGATATGTATATGGGTGTCTGTGCGGAGTGGCCAGATGTTAAACCTGTATATCCTCCCTCAGATGCCATCCACATTTCTAAATCTATTTATTATAATTTAAATTTTGCACATTTTTACTTACTTTTTGTGTGTATGTGTGTCTTTGTGAGGATGTATGTGAGATGTATGTGCATGTGTAAGTCTTTCTGTGTGTATGTTTGTGCGCGTGCTTGCGTGTGTGCGTGTGTGCGTGTGTGTGTGTGTGTGTGTGTGTGTATGTGTGTGTGTGTGTGTGTGTGTGTGTGTGCTATAGTGCATTGAGGAGTCAATACTATACTTCACCATGTAGTTCCAGGAATCAAACTTAGATCATGAGGCTTATTGACAAGTTCTTTCACACACCGATCCTTGAAATGGCCTCATATTGATTTCGAGAGGATGTCTCATTGGCCTGGACCTGACCAACTAAACTATGCTGTCTGGCCAGTGAACTTCAGGGATCCCCTTTACCTGTCTTCTTTGATGCTGGGACTCCAAGCACACACCACTACATTTGGCTTTTTTATCTGGTTTCAGGAGATTAAATTTAGATCTTCATGCTTGAGAGACAAGAACTTTACTTATTAATTATCTTTTAAAGTTACATGGTGAATTTAAATACTTGACTCCTTACTGTCTGAAAAAAAATCGTATTTTGAAAACTTAAAATCAAATCTGACAGAAAACACATTTTCTTGCTCTCTTCCCATTACATTCTATAATGTATTTTTTTTGTAAACTTTTTGAAACAAAACTTACAAATAAGGGAAACACCACATCAAAATTATTCAGACCCAAAGTCTACACAGCTTAATAAATGTATATGCATTAAAATTGGCATTTAGAGTAGAAGACATAGTCAGTATATATCATATTTAATTCACTTATCCACAACCAAAATCAAAAGGATTTTAAATGATCAACAGCTAAGTGGAAAGAAAAAAGACTTGATATATTTTCTATCTAGTACATCTATCTTTATATAATAAATTGGTATAAATTAATAGTCTGACTTATGATGTATAAATTAAATGAGTATTCCAGGAAGTTTTAGCCACATAACAAGCAATTTTGTAATGATATCTGGAACGCAGTTACCTAGTCTATAGGAAGTCTGAGAAAATAAAATTATATGCTTATAAATACAATGAGGATCATATTTTTGGGGGGGTCAACAGATACTTGTTGAAGAAGCATAAAATAAAAGACAGTATGAGGAAGTTTCGATGAATCATAGTGTATAAACAACAATAAACAAACAAGCAAGCAAAAGTGTAGTGGGTGACTGTTTGAACCATGCCCTGAAGCACTGCCCCTAGTGAGGTTGCAGGTTACTGTTACATCTGCCAATGACCTTGAGGTACATGCTCCTGGGGCATGGTCCATAGGAGACCCTTAAGACCTGGGATGTACATATGCTCTCTTTCTTTGCTACCTCAAAGTGGTTTTGGATGCTGAGATCTTGGACCAGGCAGATCAGTGTGGGACATAGCTCAACTTTTCCAGACCCTACAATAAATCTCCTGTGGTTGTGAGTTAACCCCCAAATAAATTTCTTTGCTCATTAAATAGACTCCATAGATTAATCCCATTACAAAAGTTTGTCTCTTTTTCTACCTTGTCAAGAAACAAAATAAAATAAAACAAAAGCTAGACAAGTTTCTCTTAATTCTTTTTTCCAATGACCATTGTTAGAAATATAAGAGTTTAACATCTAGAAATATGATTTAGGACTTTTGGCTCTACAATGTTAGGGGCTTAGAATGAATAAGTTATTGCTAAGCTGATAAAGATAAGGAAAAGCTATTTTGTCCAGTTATTAGAGTGAAAATTAGACATCCTAACACAGATTCCCTCTATTGGTTTTTTTAGTTACTTTAGTAGAATTCTGCTGCTGTGGATGTTAAAATAAGGATACTCTACGGTTCCTGTTCGTAATTATCGGTCTTATACTTTTACTCATGGAAAAAATTTTAACTTCATCATGTTGTTCCAAATTGAGAAGCAAGTTGACTGTTTCAGTAGATATTTGGATTCTAAGTGGTATTTCTGTAATTCAGAATCTGATGATCCTATACAGCACTTGTAAATATTTAGCTATCTTAAATCTTAGAAAATTAATCTTAAAAATGCTGAAACAAGTGATTTTGACTCAAATCAATTAGTCCCCTCTCAAAAGTTTGAAAAAGAAATTTCTCAAAAGTGCTTACAGTAGCTGGGCATGAGACATATACCTGAAATCTCAATACTTGTGAGACTGAGAAAAACTTGACTTCAGGGCCAGCCTGGGCTCATAGGGTGGCCACACCATAAGGAGAATAAGAGGGGAGAAGGGCTGTACTCAAATAATATATTTTCTTCTTTTCTATGATTAGGATTTCACCCATGAAGAATTTCTAGTGCTAGCAGCCACTCTCAGTAAAGTTATATTCTGTCTTCCTAGCTGATCTTGACCCTTAATCATAATCCCAAAGTCCATGAAGTTCATGCTTAAGACTTCAGCTGCTGTGAATGAATTCATGCTTAAGAGTTTGGTTGCTATGATTTAGATAGGTTTCCAAAAAAGGTGTTTTATTTTTGCTGTTTTCCAATGAGAAGGGATTGTTAACTAGTTCAAGCCAGTCTATGGCATAGCTCATGGAAAGTGATCTGTCAATATTTTCTTTGGTTATAATTTTGTAAATTTTTTTTCTATCCAGTTTGTCTTTTATTTGCTTGTACAAACAAAGGAATTTGGTGACTCTACCATACATGTAAGGGGAAATTAAAATACAAGAGAAAGTAAAATCCAGTCTGTTTGAATTCCTCCTATAAAGCACCACTAGATACATTTAGAACAACCCACATCCTACTCTCCACACCGATGGAAAGAACACATCCCTCTGTGGAAGTTGTTATTGTATCTCTGAAGATCGAATGCCATCTCTTCCCACCCCTCCACCTCCCGCATTTTGACAAAACACTACTAGCTCACTAAACTCTGGGGCTGTGTAATCCAATACATTTTTATTTTCAACTGCATGTTCACAAATGAAACCACAGCTGCAATCCAGATAGGCCCCATCTGCTCAGAGGGGCATAGAAAAAGTCCATTGATTTTTCCACTCTCTGGGGCCAAATAGACAAGAGTACAGAGCAGGTGGAAGAAACAACATGGCGGCAGCACCTTAAAATAGAACAGTGACAACTATCAGACTGGGTGCTCTCTAACATTCTCTATCTTGTTCATTTCAGGCAGGGTTTCTTCTTGAAACTGTAGCTGGCCTTCTTCAACTAGGCTGGCAGCCATCAAGCCCCATCAAATCCCTGTCTGTGTCTACAATTCGAAAAAGCCTACTTTTCCCATGCCAGCAGTTAGGCAGATCACGTGACAAAAATGAAGCAATGATTCATCTAATTTTGAACTTTCCCACTCTTTGGCGGCAGCGTTCACAAAAGGAGGAGGCAGTGGGTTTTCCAACCAGAGGTCTGCTATGCTGACAGCTCTCTGTTACCTCCAGGGTAGGGCAGCACAATCTGACACTGAACCTCGGGAATATGCAGAACAGGATTCCTTAGAGAAAGTGGAAATGGGGGTGCATTACCTGTACACCTGCTCCTGTGAAAACTGGCATTGCATTTGGTCAATCAGAAATCCCTTCAACAAACAGGTAAGAACCTAGGACAAAAACAGGAGTCTGTGGAATGCTATAGTGACAACATGGAATTCATTACCTGATCTGATCCCCGAGAATTTTATGCCTAGACAGAGAAAAACATTAAATCTCCTTTGGAAAACATTTTGGATAGACTGAATCACATTAACTTCTTGATTCTGTCTGTGAAGTCACAGAATTTCATAAATTCTAATATTAATGACTGATTATTCAAACCTGATGAAGTCCACTGAACATTTTTGGTGATGGCAAGTATTCTTTATCACCTATCGGAAAAATATTCTCCAAAGGTAAAAGCTCTCATTACAATTTGCCTTATATGAATTCAATCCAATTTAAATGGCACTTTGATTGTGTCCATTTAAATGCTGACAGCTCAAATGTTTTTTAACCATATGGTAGACATGTGATAATAGAAACCTGACATTCTTGATCCCAGATCTTTCTCCATTAACTTACCCATCATACTGCACACATTCCACTTGCCATATTATCAGCAACCTTACTTAGGGGTTCTGGATGATTTTGTCTACATGCTATTTTATTCATCCTGCACAGTGGAATTACTCACATAAGACACAGGGAAATTTGGATCATGGTGACTTGGAGGAGAGGAGCACTTTGATAGTATCTTTGTATCTGATTTGCTTCAATTGGAGCATGTCCATTACAACCAACATGAAGCTTTTCAGTTATGAGCTCAGTCCCAAGCTTGGTAACATTGACCTTCTTAAACTGTGGGGAACTGAATACTGCAAAATCTGAGGACCTTTACAAAATTAGCAACATGAAAAAGGTTTCTGAGCACATGATAACCAAAACTTAGTTCATAATAAAATGCCTAATGAATCTTAATTGCCTGCAGCAGCACTTCCATGCATGCTGGCTGCAAGGGCACTGCGGCAGTGGTTCTGAATTCACAACAGGTGTGCTTTGCACTGTGCATTCTATCACATCATCCAACACCAGCACTGGAGTAAATCAACTCTGAATGGAGGGTATTTCATGTTATTTAAGTATTTTACGGAACATACACATTTCCACTCACAAAAACATAATATCTTAATTATGGAAAATGAACATTTAATATTTCCTGTTACCATTCTTCAGCACCTAAGTATTAAATTACTCTGTCTTTAGATTGATTTTGTTAGAATGTTTGATTTTTAAAAATTGCTGTTTGAGTTGTTGTGATGTGGGATGGTCTGTATGTCAAATGCTCTGATTGGTCAATAAATAAAACACTGACTGGCCAGTGGCCGGGCAGGAAGTATAGGTGGGACTAACAGAGAGGAGAACTGAGAGAACAGGAAGGTGGGAGGAGACACTGCCAGCCGCCACCATGACAAGCAGCATGTGAAGATACCGGTAAGCCACAAGCCACGTGGCAAGGTATAGATTTATAGAAATGGATTGCCGGGTGGTGGTGGCGCACGGCTTTAATCCCAGCACTCGGGAGGTAGAGGCAGGCGGATCTCTTGTGAGTTCGAGGCCAGCCTGGGCTACCAAGTGAGTTCCAGGAAAGGCACAAAGCTACACAGAGAAACCCTGTCTCAAAAAACCAAAAAAAA